>JADGIL010014711.1:0-23991 GCA_020352625.1 Cactoblastis cactorum
TTTTATTTATAATTATTTAAAAAATATGGAAAATGGTTTTTAAATTATTTCAAAAAATATTACAATGTTTAATGAGCTTATTAGTATACAAAATTGCAAATGCATCATTACAAGTAACATTTACTTTAACATTATACGTATACGCCCACTACTGACTCCCGCAATATTTAACTCAAACCAGTAATTGCGTTTTAGTTTCCATAAATGTAGACAGGCAGTGATAATACTCGCATAAAATAATACCATACTTAATTTATCAATACGGTAATCACACTTTATTACGTGTTTTATAAATCTTCGACAGTTACGCTCACAATTTGCGAGTCAATAAGCGATATTGGAAAGTGATTCAACACTTTCACTTATCACTATAATGACAAGATTATAAGAAATGTAGATAAAATAGAAGTTTACGTGATAAATTAAAACGTCTTGACATACATTTAACTTCTTAAAATACCAATAATATTTGAGGAAACCATCTTTAAATATGTACATCATAGCACACAGTCAAGTTCAGTTAAGGTATCCTGCAATATGCTTTGGTAACAATGGTGAATTTGCAACGAATGGTTTGAAGACTATAGTTGGCAAGCTGTAGTTGGTAGTCTGATGGGACACTAAGTATCAAATCATATAAAAATAAAAAAGCTAGTACCTATTACATATTAACACATAGCGTTTTATGTTGTTGTTATATATAAACAAAAACGTACTTAATTAAGCGTCGATACAAATATATATTTTAACTGCCATGCATAATATTAGTGTGTTAGAATAGCAGTATAACCATGACTAGTCGCCAATTTCCGGAGGCCGTAGGTACCGGAAGCGCGGGGAATGACCGCGATCAGACAACGGCTCGACCACTCCGGTGTTGCCACTCGTAGGGCTCCGCGAAATTTGTCACCTGATGTCCTTAATATATAAGGTTCAATATTCCTCAATAGCCAGTGCGTTCTGTCGCGAATTTTGATATCTATCAAGTTTCAATATTGTTAAATAGTCAATGGTAAAAGAGGCCACTCTCAATAATTGTCACCTTGGTGAGGTGTTCAATGAGATTGTAGAAATAATCTGAAACGTGACCTAAAGACACTTTACGGTAAATACAATACCCAAGCTAGGCAATTAGATTTTGTGTCATGTGCTAAAATATGCATATGCAAAGTTATTGTTGTTAAGAATTAATGGATAATTATCATATTCTGCATCATTTGCATATAACGGAATATTTACTAAATTTCTCATATGCAGTTTAAAAATTTCTCTCTAATTGAATCGCTTTGTAAAGTAAATATTCTAGTGGTATAAAAAAATTATACATACATAGTTTCTATTATTAATTTATTAATACAGTTAATTCTGTTATGATAATCCATTTAAATTGCAATCATTATGAAATTAAATAAACTACTAATCATGTATGTATATCGCATCTAAATATATATTAATTAATTGTATGAAACCACTATGTATATTCAACTCTTCAATGCTATATTTCAGGAGTTGGCAAAATGTATGTAATTTCATATTGCCTCGACATAGAGGTAAGCAGTCAGTTGCCCGTTATTGTCAGTGATTATTCAGGTTCAAGTTACTGGCACACCTCGCCGGCTCTGTAATTATTGTGCAAACACTAAATTGAGGCCTCTCGGGACACAGCTCGCCAGCTGTCGAGACCTCACACTCACCACTTATCAAGTTTCCAAGGATTATAAACGAGCTTTCATGAGAAAGACTCTCCGTTTCTTAAAGGTACAATCAGTAACTTTGATTTAGCATTAATATTAATTTATTCAATAATTAATTGGCCAAGACAATGATGAATTACGAGTACTTTTTCCTTCTGTTAATTCTCAAAATACAGATTCTTCTGTTCCCAAAATCAGATGTATTATTTAAAACCTAATTACTAAAGTAAATCTGCGAATCTTTCATGTTGTCGTCTACCAATGAAAATACAGGTTTATTCCTAGTTTGGTTGTGGGTGGATGTGCGTCGGACCTGCTTAGTAAACCGTATTACCATCAAATATGTATAGAAAATGTAGGTATTGCATAAATGAGTCAATAAAACTTTATTGATTTTGGGTACATACTTAGTATTTTAATATTTACATCATCAAATCATTCTCAGCGACATCACTGCGTCCCTGTATTATTTTGTGATTATTACAACATATACATATGATTTAAGTGTAAAAATATGTTAAAGACTTAGTTAAGTTTATATTATTCAGACACTTGAAAGAGAAACAAGCCCTTAACCCGTCGAAAGCTTTTACCATAATCAATTTGACGAACGTTTATTGCGCTCGAATGTTCCCAAAACATCCCAGTTTATCCCTGCAATGCGTGTTCTCACGGCGCGTTATCGCATTCCTGGGGAATTCGACAGAGACGATAACCACGCACTTATCTGTCGCCACCGCGATTTATATTGCCTCACGTGTAAACTGTTATAACAATAATACAATCTTCTTCAACAGCAACGTTATTTGATAACAGTTGTTAATCAATAGCCTTTTAATTATTTGATTTACTGTTTGGGTATTAAGATCAAAGTCGTAATCAAATAATTTTCAACGAAATTCCCGAAGGGAACAATTCATTCTATTACTGTTATCTAGCTGTGACGACGCCGGCTGGCATTCCAGTTGCAAGGCCCGTATAATTATCTTTGAATTCAAGGAATAATGCACGCTATGGAGAAGACGTGTGCCGATTGACAAATAACATAAACCGACGCCCATTATGAATCGTTTACCTGTATTTGAAATGTAAACATTTGTATTCTGACAACGCACGCAAGCGTTCTGCAACCGCATTACAACGTACGCATTTGATTTGCAGTAATTATCAACTGTTGCTCAAAACCAAGAATGTGTATATCCTGTCTCGCGTAGTTACAATGCAATCATCTCTCTCTTTCTCTCTTGAAAAGCTCTAACACACCATAACTAACCACCATAAGAAATAATGTCTCTAACAATTCAAGTGCGTCACTGGTAATGCACTTAAAACAATGAAGTTTTGTATAAAAACAAAACCAGGTAAGCAGATCCATATTGTGAGCTGTTCGGGTAATAGGGAACGAGATAAAAATGCTTTGTGGAGCAGGTAGCGGGATGCGGGCTTCGGCAGTTGCAGGGCAGAACATGTGCCGACGAGATTTTCTACCACCCGGCGCGACAGATGCTTCATTATGAAATAATGCATCCCAGTACAATATTAACATTATTAAGAAATTACAGTATAAGAACAACTATTACTCGAATCGCTTTCGAAATTACATCAGAAATCGAAACTTGTACGTAAACATTTATTGTCGAAATAGATGATCATAAAAATATATCTTAGAAGTGCCCAATAGCTAAACCAGTCGTGTGTAACTAAACGTCTTTTCATTGAGGGTAAGTGAAGCGCGAAATACTGGCCTTCAAATCACGATACTCATGATAAAAGACAGATAGTGTTATTAGTTTTGTCTTTTAACTTGTAAAATTAGATGTTAATATACTGTTCAGATATGTATTGTGATAAAAAAATTCTAAGAGGTGAAAATAACTCACGGAGAACACCGTTGTCATTATAAACTTGTAAAAAAAAGGTATGTTTGTTAAACGATACTGTTGAGGTAAATTTCTCAAACCTGGGTATACAAATACTAGCGTCTGTGTCAATACAGATGCAACTACGACTATTTCAAGTACTACAAATAAATAACATGATAGGTAGTATATGAATGAATATACATATACCATCGCAAAGGGTGACCGTCCGAAGCAAACGACAAACTCTGCACTCGGCTATATTTAGGTCTCTGTTCACGCTAGCGACCTAACGACGTGTGATATGTTGTTAGGGCCACTGGAGGCAAACAATATGTCGAGTTATTAATTGATTAATTACGGAACAGTGCCTTGCAGGGCCACTGTCAACCTCAGCCCCACTCACTGACCTTTGCATGAAAGTTGACATTCGACCATCAATTTCGCTTGAATTCGAAAGCTTGCGGCGACCATTTTACAAACAAAATTATGTAACGTGAGTTACGATGACTTGTTTATAAACCGCATAAATGTATAATGGGCATATCCAACTTGTTTTATTAACATACCTTAAATGATATATATGTTTAAAAGAAAACTTTTAACACATTTAAAATAACTTTAAAATAAATCACACGCACTGTATAACGCACTGGATGGTCACAGTATTTGTCACAGAGTCATATAACACTTGTGGCCAATATAAAGCACAATAGCTTTTGTAGCTTCAATTGGTGCAAACCGCGGAGTTCCTACGCATTGTGGCGACACCGGTGACCGAGCGAAACTAACTGGAGAGCTGGCAGAGCTGAATGCAGCGCTATAGCGCGCGGCGTGGCCGTGCGACGGTACTACAATGTTTACCAACGTTACGCGCCCGCTGCGCCCACCACTCACTCCACTTTCCACAAAATTTGGACATGATAAACTTTTATCTATATGCTGCAGGACTCCAAATATGTACGTACCTCTACTGTACTACTACTGGTCATTGACTCTTGCTTTTAAATTAAAATAACATGTGAACTAATTTGATTGATAAAACTGTCAATTGATATATTAATGAAAGGCTACGGAATTAAAATATGACAAATATTTTATATGATTTAAAAATCATTGTTCCCAAATTTCGGAAAAAGATGAATATAAATTTTATGCATGTGTAGTTTAGATTACGAGGTAGCTTTAATTTCAATCAAATTAGTATCTTGAAAGGAATTTGTTTCTTATGCTTGTACTCACCAGAAACAAGATATTCCAGTTCATCGTCGCTCATGTTTATGTCAGAATCGAGATGCTCGCTACAGACGCATCTTAAGTACGGCATCGAATAATTTATAAGGATAGTCCCAGTTGAATATGACATTTAAATATCACCACAAAATACTCAACATAAACACAGAACCCAACTATTTATTTTTAATGACCGCACAGAAATAGAATTGATACGTATATACGAACTAATCAACAATTGAATACTGAAAATAATGAAGGCGACAAACCGAAAATGCTTGCATCAAAATTGAGTAATAGATAGATAGTTTACACATTACAGAGTAGGGCTTAGTTTCAAAAGTATTGTATTGCACCTGATTTTCATAATACCTTAGATTATAGCTAGCTATTATGTCGATTCTAAAACTAATAAAACATGAAAATATCTCCCTCGGTCGGTCTCACTGAAAGCGGAGATGTAGGAAGGTTGTGATTGTTTATAACTGGACGGGATTTATTGCATTACACCGGAAACGTGTGGCCAAACAAAACTTTTCTTGTCTATAATTAACATATAACAACACAGAAAGCTCAACACGTCTTCAAAGGATACATAAACAGAACAAGGAAAATCAAAATGCATATTAGACAGTGCTTTACGTTTTGGCTAAGTCCACTGAGTCATGAAAACGGAACCGATCCATCTCCGCACGTGGCCACGGCGAACACGATACGCATGTTCACTGATAATACATATCGCTCCGACCACGTTATAGTTAGATTCTTTGACCCCTTGTTAATCAGATAAGAAACTCGACAAGCCTTCAAAGAATCCATAGTCTATGACGGTACAACGCCACATTTAGTTGTACATCAAGTCAAACGCCTGGTACCTATAAATGTAGAACATTAAATCTCAGCAAGACCAAACTGATGGAACAGTGCTTGTCCCAATTTGTATGCGTGATGTGGAACATCTGCATTGCTGTGTTATACTGCGGCGATTTTATTTCTGGCATGGAACTTTAAAAATTGGGACGAATAATATTAAAAATATTTCAATAAAAATTGGGACGAATAACATTAAAAATATTTCAATATTCGCAATAATACTGATAAACAATTATTCGTATAATAATTATCGCAAGAAAAAGATTACGAGGCGCTTCTGTAATTATGTCAATAAGTTATCAAATTAATTATGATTTGAGTTTGCAGTATAACAATGGCTCGTGACCTAATCATTGATAATTTACAAAGTTTAAATCACAACATTGACTTCTAATTGAATAACATTGATAATGCTGGATGAGTGAGAGTCAATAACAAGTCGGACGTTTCTTAAATGCAGTGCGGAGTGGACGCATCGTGTCGGGTTGAAAATAACATCATAAACAAACCCACGAGCAACTCAGAGTCGATCTGACTCAAGCTGAGACTGCAAATCAGCGTAAGTTCAGAAACCACATTAGCAACCTATATAATATTTACTTTTTAGCGACTGATGTGTACCCCGAGCACGAAAAAATATCTTCAATATACTAGGAAAACCAGAAGAGCGCGGCTACGGTTTTTAAGGAAATACGCACTAATTTTATACCACTGGGAAAACAGACCGAAATTTTTGAAAAAAAGTCTTGTCTCTTCTATGCCATTTCCTAACAGTGGTCGAATCAAAACGTTTGTAGCTTTGCAATAAAAACATAGAAATTGACAAAGGTGCTAATCATTTGGGCCAAAGCTATCGAGTTGTTTTCCGTAATGGCATCATTTGTGATCTCACGGATGCAGCGATGTAACGGTGCATCGTTGTGCACAGCGTCACATTCATGCAGATATCCGGTACGAGACCGGTGAACGAAAGATTGACCATGTTATTTCAATTAATATTAATGACACTTTATTTTAAAAAAAATAATGTATATAGAACTTTGCTAGGTAATTGACATAAAAACATCATTTATAATCTATAACATATACATAATAGACAAAATTAATCAATTAATAATCACGTACCGCTGAAATTTTTATTTGTTAACACAAAATATGTTATTAATATAATAGTATAGCGACATATTTGATAGAAAGAATTAGCGACATTGCAAAATATCTAGCATATTCGTTAGCCACAGATATCTAAGATTTCGTAGATCATAGATTACACGAAAATAATTTAATGAAGCTTACAATTTTTGTAGTTAAAACATTTAAAAAAAATCATTAATGAGAGTAAAGTCGTTACATTTCTTAATTTAAATGATTATCTTATCGACGTCGCTATTTAAATATAATACCATTATTAACAGTAAATCTAACGCGTATAAGACGAAAAATAATACAGCGGAAAATAACAATACAAAGATAACATCTTGATGAAAACAGATATTCAACTGTTAATGTTAACCTCAAAATTATGCAAGATTTGCACTTGTAATTAATTTGATAAAAACTTTTAAAAGTTAGAGAGTGTAACATCGAACACTTAAGCCGCAGTTGAGAACTCAAAGTATGATCATTTGATATTTATACACATCATATCTAGTACTCGTAATTGTATTTCAGTTTAATACTTACTTTTTATTATATGAACGTGCATATATTGAATTATATTTCTTTAATGTATTGTTATAAATCATTGTAATTCTTTGTAAAATAAAGGTTATTATAACACTAACCGTATAATATACATTCATCCAGACAGCTTTAAAAATCTCTTAGCTGTGGTTTTCTTCCTTTATGCCCTTACAAGAACAGTGAAATATCAAAACTTACCTGCAACAAGAAAAATAACATTTTTAAAGTCTTTTAAAATAATTTTATTAAATCCACCTAGCGGAATGATGATTATCCATACAACTATATACAATATACAACTGTGAAATCAGCATTTAATGTTATACGCGTACAAACAGACAAAACATCTTAAAAATTTAGCTTCTTTAAAGACCGCTCATATCCTTTTTCTTGATCTCTCATGCACAGTCTTAGTTAAGTTACAATTTCATGTAGAGAGTAAATTAAATATTCCCTTTACAAGGCTCTACTATATGTACCTAAGAAACATTTCTATACTATCCTTATTTTGAATCGTGACTCACAGCACTCCATGAATCCGATTACTTAATTGATTGCTCATATATTTTATATACTATTTGGATTTTATTATATTTATATATATAGACTTTATGGGACCAAGTTAGTAGTCATACATTATAGTGTTATCTATATCTGATGTCGTACTTAATGTACTATTTATAAAACAATAGTAATACATATATAAGTAATAATCGCAAAGCAGGTAAGGATCAACCCAACTAAAATGTTTTTATTGAAAACTTTAGAGACCTAGGCCTCTATCTGCCATACCTGAAAAAATAATTAAACTCGTTAATATCTCATTAAAAACTTTGAGATCACAGCTATTTCTCAGCCAATCAAAGAAACCCAAGTACAAGCAAGAAAAACTAAGAGAATCCAGTAATGATCACCTTCCGAGCGTAACTCAAGTTTTTGTACGAGCAGCTCTCTCTTCCACCTCTGAGAAAGGAATACGTTTCTAGGTAAGGTCAGTTGACTTATAAGGCGTCCAGAAATCACATTTCAACTCGAGAGATCGAGATTAGAAAAGGAGGTAGGCAGAACTTGTTCGCGTTAAGCTAATGAAGTGACACATTTATTTTATGAGTAATAAACGCAACTTTGATTTAGAAGATACGTCCGAATGAGAAAAAGGAAATTTTATTTGAAAATCTTACAGGTTTATTTCTAATACCCAGCCCAGGCAGCCGTTAAACTTTATGTGAATTTAGATACACATGTAAAAGTATGTCAGTGAGTTTTTAAGAATATCACAATCAAATGTTCATCAATTCAGATATTGTCACAAAGATAAATAAATAAATAATTGCTATTCACAGTCACCAGTACGTCGTGACCTAAAAGATGAAAGAGTTCATTTAGTCCCCGTTCTAAGAAGACGGATGGCTAATTTGGTACAGTTCAGAGACAAAGACTGGAGGGCTTATTGTCCGTGACGAGTCACGCTCCATGGATCTGCTAATTTACGCAAACGGTCCGGCAAAATTATGCGAAATTATTGCAAGAATCTCATACCCAAAATTATTGTTAATAAAATCTCAACCACTTAATGGTTTTTAATCCTTCCGAGTCACTTTATGAACTTCCGAAAATAAACTCATCAATTATGCTCAACATGTTTATCTATGCAAACAGATGTTTTAACTACAAAAATACTAATAACTAATAACTTCTCTATATTGAACTAGCACAAGTATAATAATTTTGTATTATAAAATTACAATACTTAGTTCAGCATAGAATTATGATGGCAATAGAAATGAGTAATCCTGTGTTGCGTGCAATAGAAACGTGTTACAAGTTGTCAGAATAAATGGAACTGTTTGTTTGAATCCCTGAAGAGCGAGCCAGTGTCGGTAAGGGCGATGGCCGACGTATGTGGGTCAAACCTGTAAACTACTCGAGCTTGCGTCAATGATATGTATTTGTCTACAAAGCAATTATATTCTTGCATATGTTTATCACCTCAGTGCGGAGAAAGTTATAATAACAAATGAAAGTTCCGTCAAATTAAATAAGTTGGATCTGGAAATCCATTTAGACACGGTTATCATAACGCCCTTATAGCTTTTGCGGTGTGGCTTTGCGCCTACGCGTTTGTCACGCTTTGCAACGAAAACTAAAGATTTTGCAAATTATAATAGTTTCGATTCTCTAATATTTTTACAAATTCTATTCTAAACTCTTTTTAATTTTTTCTTTTTGGAATGAATTGTACATATAAAATCATTATTTTACGCTACATCTATATTGTACAACTTTGATATTGTTATTGAATAGAATAATCCAAAAAAGAAAGTTATATAACGATAGACTCTTCGTAGAAAAATTAAACGAAGTCTTTTCCTTTGTATGAAAATTTAATACATTATTTTTATATGTAATTCTCATGTACGCTCTCCAATATGTCACAATATATTGTAAGCCTTGGGCTTCAAGCTACGAGTGCTGAACCGAATGGCTGCCAAAATGTATCACTTGCAACGGAATTCCGTCCCAGTTACGACACAGCTCTTTCCCAACGCAACATACAATACTGATGTTCACGAGCAATTTTACACCCATTCGGCGGCATATGTATATACTGTACGATTAACGCCGTTTTTGTACGATCAATATTGCAGTTGTGATTTTTCTTTTTAAAAATAATTAAAAAATACAACAAAACTGTACTATTTCAAACGAGGTCAACAATTATTTTATTATTTTACTTCTAAATATTATTTTATAATATTTCAAGACTAATCGTGACTTCTAAAATGTGTAAATATGTAAGTTACTATAAAAGATAAAAACTTACACATTTTTTGTGAATATTTCAAAATTCTTATTTTGTTATTAGACTTAAGTACGCTCACGAAAAATAATTATTAAATTTTTGTAATCTCAACTTAAAAGCATAAATACAACTGGACATTTGCTACAAATGAGTGTATTATCGTAAAATTAAAGTACTTTATGTATAAATATGATAATAATGTGCAACATTAATGCCATTGTGCGTTTATTAGTGAAGAAATATTTCATTGTTATGCGCAAACGCAGTAATTAGTAGATTTACGTAAAGCCATGGAAACGGTGTCGTGAGAGCCATATTGTCTATGCCAGTTCTCGTCACTAGCGATGTGATAGGCATTTATGATAAGCAAGTACCTACTGCAATGCGCTGCCCATTGTTTGCTATACAAGACAAATGGTTTGTTCACAAGCCAAGTATGATGTCCTTAATATTCCTTAAATAAACACAATAGTTTAAATTTATTATGCAAATCTAAAGAAAACGATTATGGTCGAAAACTTGCAATTTGTAAGTATTATATGTACCAGATATGTTAAATAACGTTGCACTTCTACATAGTTAAATTTTAATCATTTGCATCCTTAAATTATTATTTATATTTTTCCATATTGTTGCCACTGAGATATTTGATATGATAATATTTATCACGTTCGAATATCTACTATGAATCAGGGTGCAGATTAGAATATGGGCCCTACAATTATTGATTATCCTAAATAATTACTAGTTTTACTAATATTATAAATTCGAAAGTTTGTGAGGATATACTCGTATGTATGGATGGATGTATGTTTGTTACTCTTTCACGAAAAATCTATTGGACGGATTTGGATGAAACTTTACAGTAATATAGGTAATACATCAGAATAACCTATAAGCTACAATTAGTAATGATGTTATGTAATTTTAGTTATAATATAACGATACATGTCAATTAGGTCGGGATAAATTCTGCGCTCTGAGAAGCTATCTTGGCGCACGCTGCCTTAACCATTGAAGTTACACAAAGATGATGTACCTACCGTAGGATTGTTTGTCTTAAGTAGTTCTAAGTGACAGACCAAATTGCACGCGAGCGAAGCCGCGAGAAAATATATACATAGATGTTTTAAAATAAATAACCATTACAGAAAGAAAATCTATTTCAAGCTATTATTCATGGATCACGCTTGGACACAATAAGATTTGCAAAAATGTCACAAAGATCAACCTTATTTAGAGGCCAGCGGCTTTGTTTGTTCACTAACAAAAGTATGAATCATAATTTTCCCACAATTGATACCCCAGACAGAGCGTTGACCAGTAAGCTGGAAATATTAATTATATGCACATATTAATTAATTACTCTTTTCAAAGAAAACAAAGTGAACAAATTTTAATATTTTTAATTAGAAGACGTAACATCCAAATATATTAATAAGTAGGTATAAAGGTATTAATATTTATAGATAATAATTTTATTTTACTAACGAAAAACTGAACAATAGGAAACATTTTAGTAAACATTAATAATTAACTACTTATTTTATCTAATTTGATTAAAAAGTAATTAAAATGTATGCAGTGACATCTAGTGGCGAGTAGCTAAAGTACTTACATGCACGTAGCGCGTCAAGAGATGGCGGTAGTGTGGCAGCACAGCCTCCCTGCATCGCCGCTAGAGCGGCGTATGATGACTCGCGATCGCATGAGCTCACTTCACTGTATTTCCTTTTTCTATGAATTATCGCCTTCCACATATTGACTTTAGGCTTTTTTGGCCTGTTTAAACTCATTCACATTGTTTTCATACGACTTTGTCAATAAATCACTTTGCCAGAGCAATGCAGCTGATTTTGAACGCTGTTAAAGTTTCTATTAGAAACGTGTCAATGGCAGTTCAAGGGTCACTCAAATAGATGCCGACAATTGGCGGATAAATCAGTGGTGTGTGTTGCAATAAGATGTAACAACGCATAACAAGGCTCAATATAGGGGCTCTACCTTCCATATTGAATAGTTGAGAAACGATAGAGACGAGTCGTCTTTAGTTTTAAAACTCTTTTGTTTGTTAAAAACTATTGAAATATAAGTCAAAACCTTATTTTCTAATATTTTTACATTTTCTGCAATAAAGATTAATTTTTGACTTATTCGTAAGAAATTCGATTAATATAATTGGTTCGATGTATAAATGCGAGGAAAAGCGCGTTACGTAGTTTATAGCGCGCGTCAAATTGGATCATATAACAGTCCGTGACACTTGGAGATATAAATCACAGGTGCGCTTTCGTTGTTACGCTGCTTACTACCGACAAACAAAAACAAATTTTGTCGACACTGCAACTTATGACTATGTTCATGTTGTACAACGGCAACGGCACGAATTACAGTGACTTGTAGAAGTTGATCTATATATTATCTTATTCCCATGGCGTGTCTGGAAATATTAGGAATTTACGCTGTCTCAAGGAGAAACAAATTAAAATTATAATTTTCTCGATGTCCTGCATAAAGTAAACTGAGCTTGGGTACATTCAGAATACCTACATATATATATATTTTGTCTATCTCTACACAATGACATTTGAATAAAATATAAGTTATATTATTTATTTATTTAAATTTATATAACAGTTAATATACACATACATTAATAAATAAAAGAAAAGAATTTATTATTCAATTTGAAAATATACAATTGTTTGTACGATTAAAACAACAGCATCTCTACTCAGGCAGCATCCTTGGCTCATTGACGTTCAGTTGTACAGATTTTATTGTTTTAACAATTAACAAGAAGGTCACACATAAAATGCCTTCTGTTCGAGCTCACCAGACCCTGGAGTGAAGCCAAACACACAATCCTAATTAAAAATCTAACGTGATGAAATCTTTTTTCTATCGTACAACTCACCGAAAAGACACACAGCATTATCCATTTTGGATTTTAACATTATTATGTCTACTACTTTTTGTATAGAGTAGGCTAGATTTTACACCATCTTTTAGTTCTAAATTAAATTAAAACTAATGAGAGATGCTAAAAATATACATATGTGGTGTTATGGAATCTTAAAAATATCTGCGACATTGCGATAATATAAATTTTAATTATGTTTAAAAAAACATACTATAATTATATTGAAATTTGAACTGAGCATAGCATAAAGTTGGTAGAGTAGAAAAATATACACAGCAGAGCGAGGAAAAACTTAACAATCGATGTAGCGGCATTCAATAATCGATTGTTAAAATTCTATTGCCTCATTAACGAGCTGCGATGATCGATATTTATTGTTATCACATTCCGTCAGAGAGGTATAATCTTAGTTTGCCATTGTTCTAACTTTAAGTGCTCGATGCAGACCTGTGTACGTACACATCCAACCAAACAAACTATAGACAAGTATATTTCACACAGCAATTTAATTGTTTACATACAATAGCGCAAATTATAAAGGATGACTCAACGGTAAGCAGCAACAGACCTCCGGAAGCTCTTATCAACGTTATTAATACTAAAATAACGGAAAAAATTGCTCTCATTATAATTGCTTGGCTGGTGTTTCTTCTGAAACAATCTTAATAAAATTGCATATCTTACAAAACAATAGAATTGATCATAATTTATCTTCAACAATCCAGTTATTCCAACTATGAAACTAATAAGTTAATTATATTAATTTCGCTATATTTCTTAAAAATTTAAATGAAGGATTTGAAATTTAGGGCAAGAAAAATAAAAAGATGTTTCTATTTTTTTAAATAGAGTTTCAAGTGTTATGTACCACATTAAAACATCAAAATGATTATTTTGCAGTATATTTCAAAGCCTTGCTATTATTATTTTAAAGTATTTCGTAATCTTTGACCAACCGGACATGAAAACGTGTAAATTTTCATTGATAGCTTTATTATTTCACATAAACATGGATGGAAACTATAATTAGGGATTGCTAAGACGTGTAATAGCATACCGGCTCTGACGTAAATATGCAAGAAGATTAGTCATCCTCACGCCTTCACAGAGACTATGTACTCATCTCTACGACCCTAAACAACCCACACACTCCACCAACACTAATATAATATTATACTACCTATAATACAATATATAAAAATACTAGATTGTATCATATTATGCTAAATTACCTGTTCAAACTATTTGTTAAAAAAAACCGGCCACGTGCGAGTCGGACTAGTGAAAGAAGGGTGAATGAAAAGACCTTATTTTTTTTTCGATTCGGGGTCCGCTCCCTAAACTAAATTTGGTGTCATTACTTTATTTATCCATTTGTATATAGCATCTGTAGTACAAATCATAGGTGTTAAAACAAAAAGAAATAGCAGGCAATCAGTTCTCTGTTCTTATTTATAGCTTGCGCCTGTTTAGTCTTCAAACGTTCGCAATTGCAACGTTTTACGGAAATCCATCTATTTCGGGGTGCAAGCAGTAAGTTGCAGGTGTACTTAGATTGAGTTAGCGCCGATAATAATAATAACTTTTCTACTAAAGATTGCTTTGAAATTCAATGGCATGCATAAAAACAGCGTATATTTGAAATGAGGTAGAGATTGCTTATAACAATCGAATGAAAATTCTCCAATATTTTTAAATATACTATAAACTTCCTAAATTCATTATAGTTTGACTTAATACTTTGTCATATGACTATTGCTTTAACAAAACAAAACACCAAAGTGGTAACCTTGTATTAGTCATCAATAGTTAGAAGTATATCCAGGGCAATAATAACGACCTGTTGGCAAGTTTCCATGTATTGTTTACTTATACATTGTATCACGTCTTTCTCCTTTACGGGATAGACAGGGCCAGTGGGCACATATGTCAAAGGCAAAGTTTAAAAGGATTATTTCACGTTATTATACACATTTTTATCCCTTACGGATTAAACAAAGTCAAACGTCGTCAGACTCGAAGGCCATGCTTAGCGCTTAGTATAGTGGGCTTATTAACTTACACTGACAGATTTCTAGGCAATAGAATTGCCTATGAGAGAATCCCCTATCTTAAGTACTTTCCCTGGATTAGCTTTTACAGCCTGCGCAGAAAGAGTGTTAGCTCAGAGACATGCGTGAAAGTCTCAGGTTAAAAAAAGCATACTCATTCAGTTACTGTTAACTGTAGTACATACATACACATGATAGTGGAAATTGTAAGTTAATGTATAAGTAATGTAAAATACATTAATTTTAGAAGTAAACCGCATATAACGGGACACCTTTCTAAGTACAGGACAGTCTTTGACTCTTGTGAATCTTTGACTCGCGGTGAATGAGAATAGCCAATTAATATAAATGACAATGCTATATTAAAATATGAATGTCATTTAATAATAATAGTGTATGAGATCATGATGGGCACACCTTGGATTTAGAGCGTCATTGATTTAAATATTTAAAAATATATATTTTGAAATAATTACGACTAGGCGATATATAATATTAATTAAGTATATATTATTTTCCTGAGAAAATTTATCAATTAGGTGCATATGTATATGTACAATAAAAAAAAATACT
Organism: Cactoblastis cactorum; assembly: GCA_020352625.1. Taxonomy (NCBI): domain Eukaryota; kingdom Metazoa; phylum Arthropoda; class Insecta; order Lepidoptera; family Pyralidae; genus Cactoblastis; species Cactoblastis cactorum. Next base: position 15,693 of record JADGIL010014711.1, read on the forward strand.
AAATACATGCCTATATGGACAAATCACATGGATTAAGTTTTAAAAATATACGTTTAGTATTATACAATTTTATAGTCTTCAAAACACCGATGTCATAGTTGTGAGTTGACGTTGTCTTTTTACTGCCCTAATCGTGATCAGACTCGTAATGGCCAACGGTCTTCGTGGCCGTATAATATGCTCATTGAACCCATTTATAATCCAACTAGCTATTCTCCTCGACTTCACTCGCTTGGAGCACTTTATATTAGCCAGTATTAACCACCTTATGGCTTTTCATAAAAAAAAATCTAGTAATTATCTTACAAAAATCTTAGACTTTAATGAGAAAAGACACTTATGTTCGTCCCCATATATATGTATACTATACATGTATATACTTCATTTGCATTTCGAATTGATTTATAAGTAGTTCATAAGTTATATAAGCTTTTTCCAGACTTATTTAATATTGGTATATTATGCTTTCACAATGTTAGTATAAATGTGCTATCTACTCAAAGTGTATATGTGCTTCTCATAAGATCAGTTTGCAAAACACGTGCTGCTGACTTGCCACGTGAGATCAGAAATCATCCAACAAAAACACAAAACATATGCGAGGCTTTAAATATAAACCACTATACGTGTAGTCAAACGACGACATATCGCAAAATCTTTTTCTTTTCTGTATCTTTCTTCTCATAATATAATTGCATTTTTGTTGCTGGCTAGAATAAATTATACATATGTATTTATTATTATGAAAGAGGGAGATAAACGAGCAGGCGGGTCACGTGATGTTAAGTGATCACCGCCGCTTATTGACACCTGCAACACCCGGGGGGTCACAGAAGCGTTGCCGGCTTTCAAACAAACATATTATCCCTTCACATAAATAAATTTAATCGACATCAAAAGCTTAAATATTTAGTATTACTGATGTTTTGTATAATTTTCTTACTAAATATATTTTTTTTCAATAGATTTTCCCTTTTTAACAGTATAATTTCAATTGCCACAGTAAGAAACTGCAAAGTGAAGCACCAGAACTGTGCAATATATTATATACATGTACGATACCTATATTTATGCGGCTAAAGATGATGCAGTCAACAGAGCATGAATCTTACCAAATGTACCATTATTACCACAGTACCCATGCAAGGTAACTTAATATACAGTTGACTATACACACAAATATCAATATGAGAATAATAACACTACATTTTATCATCTGCCATTTCGAACTCTGTCAGTATGAAACAGATTTTCATGTGCTTTTAAACAAAGATAAATGGATACATGAGGATGTTTTTATGTGCACGTAATGTATGGGGAGCCTGGATTAATAGGATCATTAATAGACTGTTATTGTCATCAGTCTTATTCAAACTATATACATAGTTAAATGTGATCCAGATTATATGCAAAGCCATGCAATGGCCGAGTTAATTATCAGCAGGGAGCCGACCTTGGCATCTTTATCAGTCTATTTAGCATCAACAATATAATTTGCGCAGATAAACGTTATCATTATAAACTTAATTGAATTTAATCGGTCAGTTGTTATTTATTTGAACTTTTGCTCTGAATTATAGCAATCGTTCTTGTGCACCACTGGTTTCGATACAAATCAATTAGATATCTTATTACAGTAATAAAAGGGGTATCCAACAAGGCTAAAAGCACAGCTTTATGAGGGAACGCGATGTTTTTCCTCTTTTAATTCTATTAGTCTGCTTTGTAAGAGTGGTACAAAACACATTAAGTATGCATTTTAATTACTATGTTAAACCATTACTATGTTAAGTCAACCTGCACGACTCTCTGTGCTGTGGTATCAATAATGAATTTACAATTTGGGTAGAATATTAGAAACCAGAAATAGTAACATGCTCGCTTAATTGAGATAAAAAGTATATTATTTGTAAACTCGGTAGACTTGCGACTCTTGGATAAAGATGTATTACTGTATCTGCATTCTGTAGATATTAATTTAGTAGAATTATACTAAGGTACATATGTCAATCAATAAGGCACAGGAATTCTTTTACGATTGGGACGATCAATTTTTTGTTCAGAATCATACATCATCAATACAGTTGATGATGTATGATTCAGAAGACCGACGCCTGAATGGCGGTTATCAGCCGTCATGCTCCGTCCGGTGAGTGGGAGAGCCGGGGGCCCAACTTCTCCGCCCTCCCCATGGGAAGGGTGGAGGTTTTTTATAGGCCGGCAATGCTTCTGTAACCCCGCGGGTGTTGCGGTTGTCTATAGGCGGCGGTAATCGCTGGACATCATGTGACCCGCCTGCTCATTTGCCTCCCTCTGACATAAAAAAAATCTTTTACCATTGGGACGATCAATTTTTTGCTCAGAATCATACATCATTAACACAGTACTGTAACCGATAATGAGCCGCGTAGGCAGCTCCGTGACGTCACACGAGGGACAGCAGGGAGTGTGGCGTAACTAGAAGGGAAATCTTTTTCTACTTGATAAGTGACAAACCTTTGCAGCGTGTGCTTGGCTCATTAAATATTTTGTTTACACATATTGACTTGAAATATTTAGCTAGCATTACAGAGTGCATCATATTGTTATCTAAATATATTTGCATTTGCAATAACAGTGAACTAATTCGATCTGAAATAACAGTGAACTAATTCGACAATAGAAAACTATCATATTTATTATTGTTACATGACTAGTAACAGCGGTATTGTTACGTCATATAAGAATAAGAAGCCATTGCAATAATGGTTACGTAGAATCTAACGCGTAGAACTTACTTTAAATAAGGTAGAAACTTAAGGTGTCATTGAAGCAAACTATATTTTCTAAGAAAATAAAGACAGATAAAAAGTGTGACGTTTATTTAACTGCGATAAAATCAAGATTAAGAGAGATGCTATGAGTCCGATTACAAAAATCTATAAATATTTGACCGGATTTATGATCAAAGCATAGATAAATTAGTGGCATTCCGAAATAAGGTTAAGATTTTATTGTATATAAATTTCAATCTAAGAAAGTATTCTGCATTATCTAATGATTTTTGACATTTTGTGCGTGACAAAATACATATTTAACACATTATTTGTCCGTCTTTCACGTTAAAACGGAGCAACGGTTTTTTATGTGGAGATAGTTGGAGGGAGGGTCACAGGCTACTTTTTGTCTCTTTCTCTCCCCCTGAATTAGACACGAGCAAAGCCGCGGGAAAAGCTAATAGTAAAATAAATGCATGTTTCGCTTATCTGTGCGTGCATCCCTAGCGATTTTCCGAGGGGTCCTAGGTCACAACGGGGCGGGCAAAGCCTAATGTATTACCCTGGGGTGCAGGCGAGAGGGCTGAAACTGCAAACCTTCATTAAGCCACCCTTCTAATAAAGGCTAGCAATTATTTACGGACCACCAAATTAAATGACGCCGGTGTCTATGGAAATGGTGAGGTTTTAGAAAGCGTGTGTATAAATATTTTTATATTATCATGTAATGTACCTAAATAGACACGAAGAGTCGTGAAGCACATATTTGGTTTCTAAGGATTAATAGAGAAATATAATAACTATATTACTATTAGGTATTGATGGCTATATGTAATATTTAAATTAAATTATTACTTAATTTACTCTTTATTTGCGGAATTCAATTTGATTCAGAATAATTTCTTTAAGGCGCAATAATCTTTGGTTTCATGAATTTGTTAAAATCATACTTTTTTTTCTAAATAATAATCTCTTTGGAACATGTAACTTTTGTGGAACTTAGTATTAATTTTGGAATAATACTTACATAAATGACTGGAAAATATTTAAATTGCAAATTTGTATTTACGTAGATATTGTTATACACGTGGCGTCAACTAAAACCACAAAACATTACTTATGCATATTTCAGACACGGAGTCCAACCGAGACCGTTATTTCATAAAAAAATTTATTCCACCAGAAGTTAAGTGGTGACCTCAATCATTCGATTGTTTATTTGTTTGACCGTTAGATATGCTACACGTTTGATACTATATGAACTCTTTATTATTCCCTAAAATCCTCAAAAATTACTTAAAATATAATATTTACGTCAAAACAACTCATTTTTATAAAATTTATGTAATCAAAAGGAAAACTTTTATTATTTCCATAAACACGCTCATAATACGCCAATGGCAACTTTCGCTGATAAGTTTCACTGACACTCGGGTGGTTTGACTAGTTCGAACTTATGATAAGAATTTTAAATCAAGAGAGAGGTGATTTTTTAAGATACGATATCATTTGTGTTCCATTAATTTTTCCACCTATCCATAACTGTGTACATCCATTTCTTGTAAATATTTAGGTTATATTTGTTTCATAAAATCGTTTTTTTAATGTTATTTTTATTATCGATAATTGCAAATTAACAAAATTGTTTTTTTTCTTAACGTAGTATTCAACGAAAAAGCCTTTACATAGGAATTAATAGAAATTGAATAAAACAATAGTACTAAAGTTATTTGTTACATAAGAATAATATATAGGAAAACATTAAATTTGAATATAAAATTGTTTTTTTCTACTATTCGTTCTGTTAACCGTTCGAGTTTCACGACTTCTTGACTCTGTCTTCTACTAATAGTCTGATAAAGACATTACGAGGGAGTTAGCAAGTTGAATCAATGAAATTTTTATTTAAATCCATTGAATTAAAATACAATTTTGTTTTAAGGAAATGGTATTCAATAAGAAAGTAGCCAGCATCATTGCTGAAATGTTGCTGTTTTAACCTGTAATTGATAACGAAATGACTACTATCCTTACTTTAGTTATGAGTTTTTAATGTCCATACAAAGATAACAAAAAATATATTTATGTATGTATAATATCCAGGCATTTATACTAATTCATTTGGTGATAACTTCATAAAACTGTTATGAAGGTAATTAGTCGCTCATTGCCTTGCAAAGTAAGATTCGGAGTAATTTCATTGTAGCATATTATTTTCGTGATTAACCAAGCATTTTATGACCAATAAAAATATTGTGTGGACAATTCATGAAATATCAAAAAATCGCCAAAACGTGCAGTCTTGGTAAAAATATCACACAAATTGAACAATCCTCAAATTTTAAACCGTAATATGATCAAAAGCTCTATATGGCTGCACTTTATTACAAATGTTTTGAAAATTTTATTCGACAGATAGTTGGATAACCCGTAACTTAATTAATAGTTTTAGAAGTATTCTCGACTCTCACCATATATGACAGTATTGCAGTCAAACGACTAAAATTACATCACTTTGCAGGAAATGACCATCATATCGGTATATTCGCAAATCGGACAAAACACTATCGCATAAAATAGATCGATGGCACGTCATTTTTATGCAATACCGCGTAAGGCTCTTATATCATAGGCATGAAATTGATAATTGTATCGTTGCGTTAGATATTCACAGTATATAATATATCAAACTGTAGCAGCCAATGCAGTGTTATATCAAAGACCTGAGATAAGCTATGTATGTATGCTATCTCGTCCAGAATACAAAATAAAGAATTTTTCTTCAATTAATGGTTATATAATAATTTTATTTATGTGTATGTTACTTAAATAAATTTTAACACTACTAGTAACAAAATTAAAATAACTTACATAGGTATTATACATTTTTAAATGTGCACTGCAGTTTGAGCAAACACACAAAAAGTAATTGGCAGTCTCATATATTTGTTTTTCACAGCTGCTCAGTTACAATACAATATTCAAAGTGTCGTCAAGGTTAACAACCTGATATAATATAATAATTAGTTTCAAACATTAGAAACACATGTGTGAGAAAAACATAAAAAAAATCTCAAAAAACTAGTCTTAACAAAAGTACATATACTCGATGTACTTTTGTTAACTAGATGAAAAGTGTTATGATCCGTATCTAACTGCGACTAAAATGACAAAGTGCAATTATTGTTGTTAAGATTCAAATCTGTGGTGCAAATATAATACGAACGGTATCTAATCGGTGAGAAATCATGGTTTCACTCTTAATGGTGCAATTTTCACTCACTTTCATAAAAATAATAAACTTGAGAATGATCAGCGTTAGCGAACCATAGCGTCTTAGAAAAGGCCTGAGGAGTGGAGAGTCATCATATTAACATTATACATAAGTGGTATATTCGTTAAATATACAAATAAGAATTTGCATATTCACATACTTGTTGCCTACTCTACTCTTGTCGCTTCGCACTGTCTATCCCGTAAAGGATGAAGACGTAATACTGTATGATTTACTGCTATTAAAATACCATATATCATATCAAATAGCGTGTGTTAAATAAAAAACAAAGCGTGATAATATGTTAATGCATGTTGAAGTTTGTAATAATACGGTGTGAATTTGTTAGATGATTGACTCCTACGCTTGTTGTGCTCACTTAGTTCAGCCTTCCGTGATCCAAGATGAATGATCTTTTTGTGAAGGTAGTTGTTTCAAATCAGACCTTCGAGAGGTTGAGAAACTTGAATGAATATTTTATGAAGCTTTTGGTACTTAGCTGAGCTTCGTTGGGGTAACTTTTGTTTTAGCATAGGATATCTGAGTAAATATTCAGATAATAAATACCTTTTCATTCCCTTTTCTAAGAATTGCGTTGAATATAAGCTTTCCTTTGGCGAATTTATATAATAATTTCTACATTTTTCGAATAAACACTTACGCCGGCTGCAAAATTTCCCGCTAATGTATGGTGCTGAAGTCGGTCAAGGATACGATAATTTATTTTTTAAATGCATATCGTCGCATTATTCCTATATATTTAATTACTAGCTTTTGCCCGCAGCTTCATTCGCATCAAATGATGGGAGAATAGAATGAGACAAAAAGTAGCTTATCACTCTAATCCGTTGCTTCGTTTTTGTGTGAAAGATGGATAAACAAACAAACACACTTTTACATTTATAATATTAAGTATGGATTGACCAAGTCATATCTGTACAAAGCTAGACTTATATTTGGCAGACAAAATTGTTAAAATATGTAGATACAAAGGAACAGTACAATAAATATTACTCTCTTATTATATTTTCTCAGGTTCTGAGTTAATTTTCTTTCTGACTCACACCAGTAGGGTCACACCATATCATCTTGAAAATCTATTAAGGTGACGATGCGATTTCTCTTGATGACTTGACTAATTATCATCTTTACGTAATTAACCCCGCAGTTTCCTCATGCAATAATAAACATTGCATAGTCTCGTCTCAAATTGTTTATTCTATGGAAACGATTCCATAAATAATATTATCCGAGATTGGATATATTTCTCGATGACATATCCAATAAATATTTATTACCCTTCCAATGAAAAACGTATTATGGTCAATTGGGTATACAAAATTGAAGTTATGTATTATTTAAACAGTTCTAATAAGATCCTTAGTACATATAAATAATACAAGACCGTTATATGACAATTTTGTGTGATTTTCTAAATCAAAACATATTATAATAACCTGCAATTGTATATGTGTATGAAATACCAATGAGATAAATTAAACATTTATATTCCAACCATGAAAGTAAATTATTTACTTGGAAGATCATCGGACCATAGAAGAAACTGCACTTTTCACAATGTTCCAATAGAAACCTTACTACTGCGTTAGACCATAGATATAATCACTGCACTAGCACTTCACTGTTTGAGCACTACACTTACTTTTGTGCAAAAGTAACGAGTACTCGAACATTAAAAAGAAAAGTGTTCGTCGTTTGAAACTGTTTTGAATTAGAAACGTGTGCGATCGATGTGTCGCGGTTCGGAAGCGAGGCTCACTACTGGCGTGGAGACGGCGGCTCGCGGCAGCCGGCTACTGCCATTGAATCAGAGAAAAGTAGGGGCGTCCCATTTATAATAAACATTAATTATTTTCCGCCAATTAGTAATTAACATTGCAGGAAGTGTATTGAGGTGCATGAGAGATATAAGATCAACAAACGACTATACATATGTATGTATATAAACAATCAACTGCTAAAAGAAAGCTCATTTTTGTATTGTTTTATTTAATAGTCATGATAATGTTTATAGCTATGCTTTCACACAGTTAAACTGTAGTATTAAAATATTATATAGCATTACACAAAAAAGAGAATCACTCAATATAGGTATCTGTTATTTCATAAATGAAATAATATATAACGTAAAACTCAATGGAGATATTTCTTAAACCATATTTCTTTGATAATCTTGAAACGTAATTATTTTGCAATGATTCTTTTTATGTAAGAGGAAGGCAAACGAGTCACGCGATGTTAAGTGATC
>JADGIL010014714.1:0-15906 GCA_020352625.1 Cactoblastis cactorum
TATAAAACCCGTCTTTTTTCATCGGGGTTACAAACATAGCTAAGAGCACTCTTTCTATCTATACATATAATAAAATTGTAACTGAGCTATGTCTGTACATGGGAGATATTTAAGAAAAAAATATATAGGGGCTCTTTACAAGGCCTATAGAAGCCAAAACGATTGTTTTTAGAATTTTTGTCTGTCTGTCTGTATGTTTGTACGCGTATCACACAAAAACTACCGAACAGAACTGGATGAAATTTGGCACAGCGGACTATGATCCAGATTAAAAGATAGTCTACTTTTTATCCCGGAAAAATGTAAGGTTCCCGAAGGAATATAATTTATTGTAACCGAGCAAGGGGCTGACAAGATAATATAGTATCCATTGGTCGGACGAAGTCGCGGACATTAGCTAGTATCTAATAAAAAATTATGAACTAAATACGCACCTGTGAGCAATTTGCCGTCTATCTGTAAACAAAATCTTCTTAATCGCGTGTAATTTGCGATTATAATGTACGTCGTAAAATTAATGACCTAGTTGCTGCTCCACTATTTATATATACTTAGATGCATATCTTAGTATTGACTAGCGACTGTCCCCCGGTTTCCCCGCACTGCTCGAGTTTCTATGGAAATTACAGGACAAAAAGTATCCTATAACACTCCTGAAATATATTATGTTTTATGTCAGAGGGAGGCAAACGAGCAGGCGGGTCACGCGATGTTAAGTGATCACCGCCGCCCATAGACAACTGCAACACCCGCGGGGTAGCAGTTGTCACCTCTCCCACTCACCGGACGGAGCATGTCTGATAGCCGCCATTCAGGCGTGGGTCTTCTGTGGGAGTGTGGTACTTCCCCGGACGCCCTTTCAAACAAACGAACAAACAATCAAAGTTACAAACTTTACCCCTTTATAATATTAGTATAGATAAATCCCCGTTCCACCAGCTAAGAGTAGCCTTTGAGTCTCATGACTCTAGGCTCTGTCCCCCCCGTAAGAAATTTAGACATGAAACTATATCTGGTTATAACTTTAACTGATAATTACATTTCTAAAATCAGTTTTTCTGAACACACGAAACCTCTAATCAAGTTAAATGGCCAAGGAGCTAGAATTGACTATGGTAATTATACGTTCTCTTATCTAACACGTTTTATAAGAACAAAGGAACACAAGTGTCAGGACCTTTATCTAAATTGCGTCGAAAAAGGGCGCAGACAACATTAACCTTTACAAAGATTTGCTTAATTTAACTAACTAATTATTATCGTTGATAATCGCCACGAACAAATCTCTATGGTTTTATTTACCTTTGCCTCTTTAACAAGCTATAGAAAAAATAATAAAAAGGGGCGGACGCTTTACGAGAAAATTATCGATATCGATTATTTGAAAATGGAACATGGTGCGGCCATTTTGTTAAACATAGCGTTTAATGGGCGTCTGCACCGCACGCCTTTTAATGGTCCCAAGATTAATTTAATATTTTGTAATTGCTGTTTTACTTCCGTCGATGTTTTAATGAGAAATTATTTTGATTTTATTTGATTAGTTCCTATTTGCGCGAGCAGATTAACAAGTTTATGTGCTGGCTGTAATTTTCTGTTAAGCGAACATAAACATAGATATTTTCTTTTGCATTAAAGAGTGTTATTTCAAAAAACATGTGCAAGTTCATAATTTATCACATTTTTTTTGTAAGTAAATAAATATTCCAGTATAACAAAAAATACTTTATGCAATTAACTTGTAATTAAAATTATCTACGTGCTTATTCGAGCCACATTACCAAATGAACCATAATTAATGTAGGAAGTTAACAAATAAACCGAACCTCACTCCAATCATACATAACCCTCTTTAATTTTTCTTCTCCTAATAACACCTTAAGACTTACAAAGGTTCATTATAACTCCCGTGCCCCGAGGCAGCCATTAAAAGACGTCTAACTATTTCTGTTAGTTAATTTCTTTAATTACTGTAGAAACTACGAAACCGTCAATTATTGTTTGAAAAATAAACATGGACGCCACAATACCAGGTTAGACTACTTATTCTTAATAACTTTTAACAGAGACGTAAGGTAAACGTTGAAATAAGTATTTACTGGCCACGATACGTCGGTAGGACATTGATGCATTGCGTTTTCCCGCTAAACACTATTTCAATGAGTGTAAAATGTTTTAAGAAGTTTTTATATTGTTTCAGTTTTTTTTATTAACTATATGATAGGTATTATGTAATTTATTGTATGTACTTACGACGTATATGGAAGTTTCTAATTAGATCAAAAGAGAATACCTACAAAAAAAAATAGGCTAACAAAAACGTATATACTTACGTATGTTTTATTTCTCTATTACGTATTTAATTTCTCAATTGAATTGGAAAAATAGGTATTTGATATTAATAGACATGAATTTAATAATGAAAAGACTAAGTGCGAGCCGGACTCTCGCACAGTGAGATCCGCAACATTTACCTTTAAAAAAAAATTTGTAAAAAAAATAATTTGCCTCATTGCCTATTGATTTGGTGAACTAAAAAAAGCAGCTTGTTTGTCTATGGTCGAACTTGGCATAATAGCCGAGAGCCGCGGCCGGCGAGCACACCGTGTAATTAGCTTGTAAAAAGTTTAGGCAATTAATTGTGCTGCTTGCGAGCCCAAAGTGGATGTGAAGGCTAACCGCATACGTAGCGACTATTTTTGTTTTAAATCTCTAAAAATAGATATCGCAAGCGTGTTTATTTTAAGTATTAGGTAGGTCGATTCCCCGAGGATGGGTGACTTTAGTATAGCATTATATAATTTGTGCTTTACTTAATATATTTAAAAAAATTATTATTGATTAGATTTCAGTTCCACACTAGACCCTAAATTTCGCTTGGTTAAAACAGCTATAGTTCAGTATTCAAATATTAGTATGTAGTTTAGTATATACAGTAAATCATTAGGTAAAGTATTTGTGTCCTTTCAACATAACTTCATCCAAATTATTCACATGTGTACAAGCTTTTAGCCGCGGTCCGTTATTCCCAATGACGTGGGAATTTTACAAAATCCTTTATTAGCGAGTACCTCCTAAAAGGAACCGCCACGCAAAATTTGGGAACCCTAGGAAGTATGTAGTTTTTTGATATTTCGTGATGAGTGAGTCAGTCTATCAATCAGTCAATGACCTTCGCTTTTCTATAAGTATACCTAGGTATAAATATACATAAATTGAATTATTAATATTTTTTTGTATTAAGCTTTATTTGTATTACATTTCTCATACTTAGCTAAAGTGACAATCATCATTCTAGGTTATAAGCAAGTTTCTACCGCTCTAAAAAGACGCCCATACTCAACCAGCCTTAGACCGCGTTAAATTAATATTTATTGTTGGCATTTCGTGTCGTGCCTTGCCCGCATTTAATTGTTGGTAATTTTAATGCATTGCCTTTTTACGTGAGCTGTTATCAGTTTAAATTTCATGTCGTAATTAAAATCTTTCTGTTGCATAGACAAGATTTATATGTCAAACTTTTGGCGCCAACAAATCTTGCCTAATTAGGTTTTGCAGGTTGTTACGAGATAATTAGGAAGCTGACAAGAAACGAGATTATATGGTTCTTTATTAGGTCTTTATCTAGAAAAATAGTACCTAAGCGTTGCAAAAGATTTCATATTCTACCATACTTAGATTTTTAAGTAAGTAGCATTATTACTTGTTATACTTAGGTACAACATAAGTATTTGCATTAATATCCTAAGTAATTGTAATGTAAAATATAAATCTGAAATTAAATTAAATAATATACTTACTTGTTTATCTTATATTCAGTTCAATAAGTACATATTTTTAATGAATAAGTAAATAAATATCATATCAATTCAAAAAGTGCTGTTTTGTTGCTCACATAGAAAATTTGTAGATCATTTCAGGTAAGTATATTTAGTTGCTCAGTTTATTATTATTTAATTTGAATTTTACTCCACAAATCTAAAGACGTTATAATTTTTTTTAAACGTAAGTACCAAATTTACTTATTGCCGAACAGTGTAAGCTCACTTCGCTAGCTTAACCGAGTACTTCGTAAAGTACTGCAGACTGTTTAGTCCGTTTAACATCGTCCATTTTACCCAAGACGTATACAAGACATGTCACATAAATCATCGCGAAATTACGAAAACCTACAACGTAATTATTTCCATTACACCATGGTAATGTCAGCGAGCCAGATGTCTTAATTAGTTGGAAGATATATCTCGATCAATCAATATAATGGCGGGGCGTCCATCTTGTCTTTTACCTCGTTAGCATTTAGTTTTAAAAAGTACAACCACACGAAAGTTAATATCCTCTGATGAGTGTATTATACTAGCTGTGCCCGCGGCTTCTCCCGAGTTGTTATGTAGATACCTGTGTAGAAAATATGAACAGCATATCTATGCTGTTTTTGTAGATACAAAAAAATTCGATTTTTTGTATCTACAAAAAATCGAAGTTTTTTCACGGCTAGCAAATCCTTTTTTCTTTTTTAAATTCTATTGTCTGTTTTAAAGTGTAAAAGTATACCGGGTACATTTAGACGTGCATTAAAATTACTACGTTAAATCGCAAAAATTAATTTGTGATAGATTTTCTGTAAAATATGCCACAAAATGTACTTAGTAGTTGCAAGATAGTAAAATTTGTCGTTGTAACAAAAGATCATTGTCATTTTAGCCCCCGATGATACTTAAACAACAAACAAGTATTTATGTACGTATACTTAAATGAAAAACTGTAATTCATACTTAGATTGAGATTCCGAAATAAATATTTTTTTATAAAATTTGTCTATCCATGGTTTTTCTTAGATTAATCTAGGTGTCTAAACATCTAGTCTTAATTTTAAAAATCTTTAGTGGCTTGTCTAATATTACAATAGAATACCCAATAAAATTAATGGTCATCATAGCTAATTATTTTTATGTATCATTAAATCACTCATTAAATATATAAACGGCTACAATATAACCGCACACAAACGAAACAATAAAACATTTTCGATTCCGTACAACAATTAGACCAGCTATATCACCGCGATATGCGTGCTTGGAGGCCGTTTCTGGCCGATTAATTAGCAATTCAAACAAATTTAGCTTAATAACAACCACTAAACTTGGTACCGATCGCGGTTGGGCGTAATTAATACTTTCTTAACCATGTGTTTGGTTGTAGGTCGCCCAACCCTCGAGTAAGTCACGATTTCTTAACGGGCCACTTAATTTTACCGCCATTTTGCTTAGTGATGTGATCCGGCGATGTCGATATTTAGCAAAAGAATTTAATCAATTTCGTTAATATCATGTTTAATAATTTTTGTGAGTAAACCAATTCACTTACTTACAAGTACTAAGAATCTCATTATTCTAATAAAAAATTCTTGTCGTAATAAAGAATTATATTATTCTTATTGTTGTATTCCTTTTTTTATTATTGTTGTACTTTTTATAATAATTTTTGAAGTGAAAACTTCTTTAGGCGCGTTGAGCGTTTTGGTAGAGGGTAAAATCCTCGGTTCGCGTCACCGACATGCTAATGATAATAGTATATAAATAAAACATAAAAAATTTCATATAATTTTTGCATATAGTTTTAATTACTCTCAAATAAATAGTTCCATTTTCACTTCTATCGGCAGTCCCACGACTGCTACTGGTTTTTTTTTTAATTCTATTTTTATTGCTGTTTGCTGCACAAAAATTTTACATGAAATTTAATAAATACTATGTAAAAATCTAATGGTAATGATGAAACAAGTATGAAATAATTATTCTTTTATGCTTGCTTTCTTTTGAGTTTTATTACTCAGAAGCAATTTAAAAACGACTCTTAATCTTAGCATAGGAATACTTCATAAAAACTGAAAACTCAAGCTTCAATTTATCAGGACGATTTTGCATGTAGAATAAAGAAATATAGTTATGGTTATATGGTTATTCACTTTAGTTTAAACATAATTTTTATTTAATTTTTTACAATTTTGTTTTGTTTATGATAGTCACGTGCCAAACTTTTGTTTGGCACATGACTACCATAAAAATTAAATTGTTTGTCTTTGTCACATCACGTGAAACGTCACTGTCAATATATACTTATCACTCACTGTCACTGTTATTTATTTTTTGTTATCAACTTAGAACTTTACACGAATTTAATTATAATACGATTTTATTATTACAATCAAGATTTCTGTATAAAATTATGATTTTATGTGATACTGACGTTTTAAATACATGACATACATTGATGTATAAAGGACTAAATCTGATGGGGTATCGTTTAAGCACTTCAAAATGTCTCTCTATCTGCCTTGGTCTAACCTTTATTATGGGATGCTTTCTAGCATCTTTACCGATGCAACAAGGTAAATAAAATCATTTTTGTACTTGTATATAATTACGTTTGCTATTATTTACTATTTATTATGAATGTTTCATGTGATTTTTCACAGATGTCCCAGCATTACCTAAGCCAATAAAACATCAAATATCGTCAAAAAATTCGCATAAAAAGCGCCTAGCAATAATAGTTCCGTTCAGAGAACGTTTCGAAGAACTCCTCGAGTTTGTCCCACACATGCATGACTTTCTAAACAAGCAGAAAATACCATTTCATATATTCATCATTCAACAAACAGATAATTTCAGATTCAACAGAGCTTCTTTGATTAATGTTGGATATTTGTTAGCAAAAAACAATTATGATTATATAGCTATGCACGATGTGGATTTGTTGCCAATGAATGATGATTTGAAATATAATTATCCAGAACATGGGCCGGTGCATATATCATCACCGAAGACTCATCCGAAATATCACTATGATACATTTATAGGTGGTATATTGTTGATAAAAAATGAGCATTTTGAGTTAGTGAAGGGTATGTCGAACAACTATTGGGGTTGGGGGCTGGAAGATGATGAGTTTTATGTCCGTTTAAAAGATGCGGGTCTGGTAGTGAAACGGCCAGAAAATATCAGCACAGGACCAAAAGATACTTTTAAGTAAGTGTTTACATTGTCCACACACTTATTGTATTAGCAAATGCCAAATGTACCGTCAAATATTGTATAAGTTATTATTTCATAAGAGAGCGTCTATGATGATATGAGCATTAAATCTTGTAGCCTAAGTTCATGAAATAAGTAATTTGAATTTTACAATTTTTTTAAAAAATCCCTCTGTTTACAACCATAAAACTACCTTTAAAAAGGTCCCTGTCTGGACTAAACTTGTAACAAATGAACAATAACTTTAATTATTTGCCTTCTAATTTTTATCAACATGAAGGGGTGACTGGTCTGCTCATTGCCCACAAATTTATTAATAACTTCAGACACTTTTCTTTTTTATATTATGGTCACTCTATCACAATCATAACTTGTTATTTTATAATTTTGACTTGCATACCTGTCCAAAAATATTATTAAAAAAAATAAAAAGTTTAATTAAAATCAAGCCCTATAATAGGGATATATTCCATAGGCCCTATATTCAGGCATAATAGGGACCAAAACTACTTGTTTCTTTCGGCATTTCTTCTCAGCAATGGTCGTTCGGAAATACCGGTAGTCTATAGCATGATTAAGATAATAAATGTTTGTTAGATATTGATTTGAAAAGTACCTTTGAAGGTCTTATTTCTGAATAAATATTTTGATTTATCATCAGATCAGCCAGTTAACTGGCCTCTTTTTTATGTCAGCTTTCATAATTTTCCAGGCATATACACGACAAGACATATCGAAAAAGAGACATGAGAAAATGTTTCAACCAACGAGAGGTAACCCGTAAAAGGGACCGTGTCACGGGACTCCACGATGTCTCGTATAAATTATTAGGAGAACGAAAGGTTACGATAGACACTTTGCCCTTGACAGTGTTTAATGTACAATTAATTTGCGACGAAAAAGTCACTCCATGGTGTAAATGTCCTGAGCCAGTTAAAATTAAAACGAATAAGACTTAAATTATTTATTAGGTGATTTTCACCAGTACATTTTTAATTTTGTACAGTTTTGTTTTTTATGTATTGCCGTTAAAAATATAGTCAACCATAGATTTGTAAAAAGAATGAAAAAAAAAAAGGATTTGAGGTTATGTGCTCTTGTTATTTTTAGGTACTTATCCATTAGATGGATATTATATTTACTAATCATGTTAGTATTTCTATTGTTTGTAATACTGAGATTGTTAATAAGATACTGGTCATAAAATACTCCCCACAATTGAACTTAAATACTCGAAGTTTTCTAAACACACTCATTATCACTCATACAGTCAAATCCTTGTCAAGTAATCGTGCACAAGTCTCTATGCTGTAGTATAGGAGGCGAATTTGCAATAAATTTGAGCAGGTTAAGAGAAATACTTTT
This sequence comes from Cactoblastis cactorum, assembly GCA_020352625.1. NCBI lineage: Eukaryota > Metazoa > Arthropoda > Insecta > Lepidoptera > Pyralidae > Cactoblastis > Cactoblastis cactorum. Next base: position 8,403 of record JADGIL010014714.1, read on the forward strand.
TTTTATTATTTTTTTGGCCATATTGCCACGATAATGTGTGACAATTACTCTCTGTGGTGCTTTCACGGCTTGGCCACTTTTATATGTAACTACCCGTGCCCGCGACTTCGCACCCGTGGAAATTTCAGTATTTTTCCACCTTTTTGACATTCACTGAACATCCACAAATATTTAAAGAGCAAAATTGACAAGATTGTTCCAGAAGTTTTCAAGTTTTAGCGAAGACAAAAAGCATTAATTTTTCTAATAATATATATCTATACATATATTTGGAATTAGATACACAATTAACATACCAGTGATATCAATAGTTTAATTTTGCCAAGTACCCTACAAGTGTGGAATGTTTTTTTTAAACATTTTTTTTATTATACTCACAACCAGAAGAATGGCAGTAAATTTTTTACTGGTTTTGCTGGGACAAGAGGGAAGACTAATAAGCATTTCAATTTTGCAATTTCTAATTTTATTATTATCATTATACCTGCTTTTTAAGGTACCTAGTCCCACTGTATTTTTAGTTTATAGGCTGGAAATGTAAATAAAACAATTTATAAAGAAATAATAATGGTTTTATTAAGCATACGAAGCTCATATCTGTTACATCAAAATGTAAGCTGAACAGTGTTTATACATATATGTATTTCTTTTTTTTTTTCTTAAATATAATTTAAAAAATAATCTAATAAAGTTTGAGCAATTCAACTAAAGACTACATTTGAAATTACAAATAAGTACTTTTTTATTTGATAAAGTTTAGATTATTTTATGTTTACTTGAATAGGAAAATGTCTTAGTGACTACATATCAATCATATAGTAATGAATAGCGATATTTAAAATTGTACAGTCAACTTCATAAATAACTGAAAATATATTTGACTATACGCTAAAAACTAAGGGGCGTCATGTGACATAGTTATGTATGTAAATTTTGGCTATAATTAGTAAGGCTTTAATTAAATTTAGCTCGAATTTATTTATAAATCAAGTTTATTTAGTTTAAGTACACACAAGGAATTTATACTGTTTTAAGTTCTCTATGTGTAACTATTTATTGAGCTCCGACGTTTCGGATACTTTTCAGCATCCATCTTCACGGAAGTCTTACGTGAAGATGGATGCTGAGAAGTATCCGATAGTTACACATAGAGAACTTGAAACAGTATAAATTCCTTTGTGTGTAGTGATTAAACCGCGATAAAATCCGTTAAATTTGTTTCATTTCAATGTCTAATATTCGCGTAAACTTAAGAAATAATTATATAAATCAAGTGCCAATTTCAGGTGCATCATAAACTTATTTAGCTCGGTTAAGCTTGATATACCTCGATAAAAGCAATTAAGCGACTTGTATCGCGAAGTTCATCATATGTTGTTAATATAAATACAACCTACTAATTATTTTTTAAATCAACTATTTTAATTGTCAAAAATGTCTATATAAGACATCTGAAAATTGTCAATTAATTATAAATAATTATTTTATATTCCTTAAAAGACGAGGTAAATGAAAAAAGAACCCTTGTGTCTATCATAAGTACCAATCTTACAGCAAGCACTGCCAAACTGGTATGTTACAGGACGCTTTTAAAATTTTACAAAGTTTACATAAGTCTGTTATTTATGACGTTAACTGTACAGCATCTTTACACAACCCAAGAACTTAGATATAAGCAAGGAACTTGACAATACATTATTAATTAAATTAATTCTGAAAATAAATTATACCCAGATCAAGAAACTATTATAAGTACACATTTGATGTGAATAAAATTAAACAAATTACTGCTAAAAAAAACTGTTTACAGTTTACGTTTAAAATATAGTCTATAGCACTCCTGAATAGTGTAGCTTTCTGATTGTGAAAGAATTTTCATGATCGGTTCAGTATTTCCGAAGATTAGCCCTTACAAACAAACGAATCAAAGCTGCAAACTTTTCTCTCTATAATATTACATATAATGATCACACCTTTTTCCCATAGGGGTAGGCAGAGACGACATTCTTTCACTTATTTCGTTCCTGACATACTTTCTTCGCTTCGTCCAAATTATACTATTAGTAATATATTAATGTATTTTATTTATTCTTAGAATGTGTTATTAAATTCTTTGTTATTTAAATATGTCCAAACATTATAATAAAAAGTATTAAATAAAAAAAATCCAAATAATTTATTTAGAATGTGCCCATAAACTAGAACAGACATCGAGTACAATATCTCTATAAGAAAATGCTTAAGGTAATATTTCACTAAACCCATTTTATGTATGTAGTATTTTATTTAATAAATAAAAAATATATTTATTTTCAACTTAACCGTGCCACTAAATATCCTAACTAAACTATAAATGCATGCAGGTTTATCACAATTGAATGCAAAAGCTGGTTAATTTTTGAAGAATTTAGCTATTAAAAAAGAAAAAAATTATACGTAAAAATACACAAGATCAAACTGTCTATCTGTATGTTCGGAAATGTATTTTATATATGAATGAAAATATAAACTTCAAGAAATTAAATGTAAATAAGTAATCAAAATAATGTGATCCAAATTCTGGTTAAGTTTAATGTTTAATGACAGATTAGAAAATAACGAAATGACTTTAAAGCTGTCCGGTAAAATGCGAACCGCCACTCCGGTCACAATTTAACATCACAAAAAAAAAAGAAAATATCATATATAAAATATGTCGTAGCCAAATAGTATAATCAGGCCATTCAATAAACCACCTGGGCATTAAAGTAACGCAATAAAAATAAATTACATAAATAATTTCTAAGATATTTCTAATTTTTTTTGTCTGTTACCTGTTTCACCCGATTGTATGAACGGCCAATCAATCAATCCTTCAATCAATCAGCCAATCCCTTAAATGTTGTAATTAACAATACGGATCATTTGATTGGTTTATTTAAATGCCTAATTTAATTAACCAATCAGATTAGATTCAGATAACGGTTAATTTAATGGCTGATTTCCAGTTGGCTGCGACATAGACGACTAATTCAAAGAGAAAATGATGCAACAATAGATAAAAAAATATTAACTTTTACTAAATCATTTGAAATCCATAAAAACTAAACATATTTCTTTCTCACTCCTTTCAATCTACACGAAAGAGAAGCAAGACGTGCTGTTTCACATATGCTACGTACGGTACATTATATCGTATACGTATATTTTAAAGGTAAGTCAATATAAGTGTGAGTGAGACACCTCTTTATTATAACGCAGTTATGTTCCAATCTAAATTGAAGCTATAGTAACATACGTCAACTACTGCGAAGAGTGAAAATTGCATGCAATTATGGTCCTTAATAACTTTTTGAATGGTTCAATTTTCTTTGGCTATTTGCTAAATGCGCGCCATTTTGACCTGACCTGACCTTTAAGTGTTACCATAAACGAAGCTGCTTCTTTTTTAAATGTGAAAAGCATTGAAGCAATAGAACAGCATTATATTATAGGTAATAAAGAAGTGATTTTAGTTTCATTGCACAGATGAAACTAAAATCAATCAATTTTTACTTTCCTAGTAATGTCAAATATCATTTAAATTGAAAATTGGTTTCATTAGCTAAAAATATTTTTCTACAGCCTTATTTGAGACAGTAGACCGATATGTCGTCTCAATTAAAAAATATAGCTTTACAGTGAAATTACGCAGAACATTCAACGGAAAGAGTTAGAGTGAGACAGCATTGTTATTTAAGTATATGTATGTTCCTCTCTTTCTTTTATTACACACCTTCTATTAGCCATGTCTTGGTCTAAAGCATCGTATTCTTAACTGACGAACACTTTAAACTAAAACTATTTAAAACTTATTTTCCTCTTTTCCGTTAATATACATATACATATAATAAAACTGTAACTAACTTATGTTTGTACATGGAAAATATTATGGAGAAAAATTGTGAGGGACTATAGAAGCCCAAAGATTTTTTTAGAATTTTTGTCTGTCTGTATGTTTGTACATGCATCACGCAATCACTACTGGATGAAATTTGATGCGATCTTCACAGTTGTATTGTAGTTCTTAATTAAATTATAGCATTGATTTCATCTTAAGACACCCGTTTATAACCCTAAACATTTTGACAATAGTAGTCACGCGCGACGTCGTGGACACACGATAGTTTATTAAGACTTGATTTATTAAAATTGGGTTGAAAGTCACTAAGAAATATCGTCATTGCCGCATGGCTAAAAACTAAACAGTTTGTTTAGTTGAAAGCGCGCTAATCTCAGGAACTACTGATCCGATTTTCAGAATTCTTCCGGTGTTAGACAGTTCATTTATCGAGAAAGGCTATAAGTTACTTTTTTCCGTGATTTCCAAGGGCACGGGAGAAGTGAGAGTGAAATCGACAGTCGCTAGTGAACTACTAGTATACACAAGTAATGAAATTTAAAAAATATTAAAAATTTAAAACTCCGCGACTCAATATAACAACACACACGTCATACTTACCCCTCTTTTTGCGTCGGGGATTAAAAAGATAGCAAAGAACACTCTCGATTAAGTCACCTTTCTAACAAAAAAAGAATTATCAAAATCGGTTCACCCGTTTGAACGTTATGATGCCACAGACAACGACACACACGCGCGAACTTATAATACCCTTTAGCATCGAGAATTAAACATAGGCTTAAAGTGTTCGTTTTTTTCATAAGATGACAAGAATATCTCCCTCTCTGTCTCTCATAACATAGCTCCATCTCATACAGGGCTCCTAAACCGCAAAGCTCTATTGACTAGCTCTGTCGCCCGGCGTCGCGCGCTGCTACGTGTCGGCGCGCGCGCAGCACGTCAGCTACAACGAGCAGCCGTTTCCCTACGCATAAAATAAAAAAAAATATAATGAAATTATAATCTCTATAGGTACAAAACATAAACAATTACGACAAAAAAAAACTAAAGGATCAAGTATTTTTTATGCGTGCTATATCAATTAAATATATTTTAAAATCAAATTCAATAAGCCCGCCATTCAGCTAAGCTTGGCCTTCGAGCCACACGACTCTTGGTTCTGTCTACCCCGTGAAGGATAGAGACGTGAGACTAAATTGTCAAAAGTGTTAGGGTGATAATTTTATTACTAAAGTGTATAGATAGTTTTATCATTGGCTGCATTGTATTCTTAATTGATCAAAAATATGGTTTTATATTTGTTACAGATACATATGAATCTCGTGACTCTTGGCTCTGTCTACCCCGTAACGGAAAAAGATGTAACACTGTTTCTGTAAATATCAAGACTATATCGATATATTCACGCATAAAGGTGCGGTCAGACTCCACCAAAGCTGGAGACCTCCGTGACGTGATGGTTTACATACGAGCTACTCAGGTTCCGCGTTCGATCCCCGGTTTAGACGAGATAATTGTTATACGAGGTGATGTGTGGATGGTGGAATCTGGCCCTTAAAGGCGTTTAACAATAAAGTACAGGTATTTATTAGTAAAAGTGTGGAAAAGAAAGTATTACACAATATTACGTAAACAATCCTTATTTGTCTCATCTAATTAAATTATAGCAACAAGATTACATTAAAAAAGGACCTATTTTCGTGTACTACTGCGCAACTACGGAACTTCTTTAATGGCGGGAACTTTGAAAATAATACGACACTGACATATCAATAAAACGTATCATAGACTAAAAGTTTAATTTTTAGTCTATCATAGACTACACATTTTATTTTTTGTTTATGATACGAGAGATAGGTAAATAGATGATAGGAGAGAATATTAAAATGGAGATCTATTAATTTATATCAATAAGTATTCGTGATTTTTGGATACGATAAATCTTAAGAGTTAGTACTTATAATGTATATGATCCATTTTCTATAGACTCTCCTTCAAATCAACAATTTTTATGATGCATCCATACATTCAGTAACTAAATTTATTATTTTTATCATTGGCAAGGATAAACATTCGAGGATTCAACTAAATTCATTTTCAGAGACTAAAAACCAATAAGTTTCTATACCAATATTATAAGGAGGTATCGTCGGAAATACTAAAACGATTCTGATGAAATTTGGTATGAAGGTAGTTCAAGACTCCGTCAAGGACATGGGATAGTATTTCACGCGGACAAAGCCGCGATTGGAAGGCTAGTTTTCATGATTTAAGCATATCAAATCTTGTCATAAAATCGCTTGTAAGGTACAAGCGTGAACAAGGTGCTCGCTAAGGCGGGATTTTTCAAAATTCCCTCAGATTCGAGAACTATCAGACGCGAACGCAGCCGCGGGGCAAAGCTAGTAATTTATAATTTTACATTATGTCTCAAAATGAATTCAGTATAAGACGAAATAGATAAAAAAAATCATGCATGTAACTTAATAAATCAAATTAAAAATTTAAAAAACCCCCGACACAAGAACTTAAGTAAAAAAATATGGTTTCATTTGAGACCCCATCCGAGTATATTTACATAAGTCACCTTTAATACAAAAAAAAAACTAAATTGAAATCACTGCATGCGTTCGGGAGTTATGATGCCACAGACAGACAGACACACAGACAGACAGACACACAGACTGACAGACACGTCAAACTTATAACACCCCTCTTTTTGTGTCGGGGGTTAAAAAAGGAATTGAAAGTCAGAACAATGTCATTTTATTATCGATAAAAAGAAAGAGTACACTGCACATCACTATTTAGCAAACAGCACAGATAAAATAGCCATAAATTTCTATACTTTTGGAAAGTATTGATATCGAATGTGTAACACATATGGCGAATTTCACTTCAGCGGGTTATTTACTTGCTTTTTGATGTACATTATTATCGTATTTTGTGCTTATTGGGGCGTGGATGATGATTTACTGTATCTTTAACCCACGACAGAAATGGAGGGGTGATATAAGTTTGACGTGTGTATGTCAATCTGTCTGTGGCATTATAGCTCCCAAATTGGTGAACGATTTGGATAATTTGAGAGCGTCCTTAGCTATATCTTTAACCCTCGACGCAAAAAGAGTTACGTTTTTGGCGTATGTGTTTCGTTATATTGTGTCGGGGGCTATTTAATTTTTTAATTTAATTACTTATCGAATTATGTGATGATTTGATTATTATTTTTTTGCAACGAAGCTGGCATTATGGCAGACGGCCTACTAGATAAGAAGTGGTCACCACAGCCTAGCTACGTCTGCAGCACCAGAGGTGACACACACCTTTTCTGCGATTTTAGACCTTATTATAACTATAGAGTCTACTTTTAGAGGACAAAACCTGGCTTAACCAACCGCGTGCAGCTAATACAAAATGTACAGTTTAATCTGCACACGGTCCGATGGGACAGTACCATTCCACGCGATTTTAGACCTTATTACTTTAACAATAGCTTTTTTTAAGTTTTTATAATGAATCATGTTTGTTGACTTTTTTATATTATACTTAGATGCCAATAAGGTTTTTATAGTGGTATGGAGCCACTGCTAGTAGTGGTATGAAGCTACTATTTGTAGTGGT
>JADGIL010014718.1:0-14181 GCA_020352625.1 Cactoblastis cactorum
ACAATAGATAAACATCCAAGAACCAGGCCAATCAGAAAAAGGTCATTTTCTTTCATGACCTGACAGGGGATCGAACCCGGGTCCTCCTGAGTATCGGTCAAGTACGTTAACCGTTACACCACGGAGGTCGTCAATACTTAACACAAAATAGAATAGCTTGTAACATTTAATTATTCAGTTTGTACGGTTCAAACGTTTAGATTTTGTGCGGTGTAAGACACAAGCATTGTTTTGAAGATAGATCTCCAATAACACAACTGTGCAAACCATATCAAATTTCGTCGAGAATATTTGCACGATGCATGACATATTCAGACAGACTAGTATTTAAATAAGTTTTTTATAATTTTGGTTGATAATCGTCACGTAAGTCATAAGGTCTCTAATGTAGCAGATACTCGCTGATATGGTTTTCCTTAGAGACTACAATATGGAAGTCTTCGAAAAAGACGTGAAAAAAATCATTCAAGGTCATCAACGCTTCCGCTTCCATTGATGGAGGCGTCTATAGGCTGTGGTAACCACATTCCATCACGTGAATCATAATTCTTTTAAAATTAAGGTTTTTCTACCTGTATCTTTTTACGATTTAAACTATTATAGTGTTAATTAACTGTAACACAATTTTTTAAACAAACTTTGAACCTGTCTGAATTAGATTCAGATCCTCGGAGTTCTTTTTACCCCGGTATAGAACGACGACGTTTCGTAATTTCATCAAAATTAGTTTAGTGATTCAGCTCTGAAAGCACAGATTTGCGTAATTGTAAGAATTTAACATATGGTGCGAAAACATAAATAAAAAAGTACTAAAATAAAGGGCATTATGAATTCAGAAAATGGGGTTTATACGTTTGTATGAGTTAATTTCCTTAAAATTAAATAGATACCTCATTCATGGTGTTGGATCTCTGGACCCTCGTCCTCACTAATTTTATGGCCTATATAGTCTGTGACACTCACAATGGCGGGAAATGCGATTGTTTGTAAACACCAACTCTTGTATTGTCTGTAAGTCGTAGTGTCTCCGGGGTTATCACTTGGGGTTTTAATTGAGACGGTGTAAGAATGTTTTTTTCTTGATTACATGTTAGCGAAGATAGTTCGGCAACTTCGGCTTGGCCGGCAGTGAGCAGCACCCGACCTGGCCCGTCTCGTTTCAGCCACTGCCGCTATGAGCCGCCGCGTCGCCACACAAAGCCCCGCGCTCAACGGAAAGCATTTCCCCTACATAATTTTATTAGGAAACCCATTCCTTTTTCAGAATAAATTTGTAATTGATATTTTAATTGGGTACTTCATTACTAATAATTTCGGTGGTTTATTGAAAATATTAAAAAAATTACTGCACCTTTAAATATATATATATATATATATATATATATATATGTATGTATATATATATATACCTAAATAATTAAGTTTTCCAATTAAAATTCGATGGCGTTTACCATATTGCAGTTTACATTATGTAAATTGTTAAATAAAATTAATACCTTTTATGAGGAAGAGATATGTAATTCTGCCATAAATATATAAATATTAATTCATTATTTAGTTGAGACTTGACAAAGCTTTTTATGAGAAATCCTGTATTTGAGAAAGGTGCGAAGCCGCAGGGCATAGCATACACAGCAATTTTAAATGCTCATTCGATATCTAGAAATATGTGATTGAATATAGCAAAATCATATTGTAAACGCAATCTGGAGTCGAGAGGGGAAAGGGGGGAAAGGGGTCAATCCGTCCATTGAATTCCTTGAATAACAGTTAAGCTGTTTACAAGGAGAGCCTACGCGTTCTCCACTGTAGTTTTTCCGGGATTTTTATTTATTCAACTATATTTACACTAGCTTTTGCCAGCGACTACGCTCGCGTGGAATTTGATCTGCCACTAAGAACTACTTATTCAAGATAAACAATCCTATGGAAAATTATATTTGTGTAACTCCAATGGTTAAGGCACCGTACGCCAAGATAGCTCTCAGAGGGAATATTTTTATACACAAATTTATTGTTATATCACGACAAAAATTACATAAAATCATGAAAAATTGTAGTTATATATGTTATTTCTATATTCTTGTAAAGTTTCATCCAAAACCTTCCATTTTTTGTGAAAGAGTAACAAACATACATCCTCACAAAATTTCTATATAATATTAGTAGGAACTTAGTAGAATTACAAATTATTTCTGGATTTCCATAACACCAATAATCCCGCATTTTTCTAAGCGTGCCCATCGAATATCTCGACTCTTGGCTCTGTCTACCCTGTGAGAGATAAAGACGTGATACTGTATATGTATCTCTTATAGGAACAATTTAATTACGATCATCTCCTAATTAGCCAACGTTACTTAAGGAAATTTAATTATTTTTGAGTGCTCACTTTAGAATAATTTTCCCAAATTAATCTGTGTTATTTGTTCATGTATATTTATTTATAGTTCATATTTAGTGTCGTATTAACAAAACCTCGCAACAAAAGGCCATTTTTAATGAACTTAAGTATTTATCATTCACTAGATTAACACAAGTCTCAAAACGTGTCGTTAAACAAAAACACACATCGCGGCCTGTCACTAAAAATCTAGAATCATATTTTTATATTTACGTATAAAATCTCATCAATCCTTTATGAGTTGTACAAACATGCACGGTACAGTTCCATGATGGACAAAATAAAGTAACGGAGATAGGTTTCTTTTCCGCTGTAGCTTGTTTATGTGGAGGGAGAAATGCTCTGACCTTCATTTTGTGCTGTTAATTTTAACTTTATATATTCTTTGAATCTTTATCTTAGTACTAGCAAACCTATTTTTTTTTTTTGCGTGTTGGAAATCTCATCTATCCTGCAAACGGGAAGCCGGTCAGGTATGTGGGACCTGAACCCACTAAAACCACACGATGTCAATCGCCTACTGCTTTTGCCGGAATCTTGTGGTTATCGCGCTCCACAGCTCCGACGCAGCGGCCGCTCCCATACCTCCCAAGCAAGAGGGTCGGTGTTAGTTAACGTTTATACGTATCCTATATATCTGAATAAAACATTTTTGTTTTATTTAATTAATACTACCCTGGATTTAATATATTATCAGTGCTGTATAGTGGCCATAAAATCAATATTCATTAGCATGTCGAACCACGAAGGTCATGTGCAATAGGGTTGGGTAAATGCAGCTGACGTTAACTATAATTACAAAAGAGGATGTTGTTTATACTGTTAAAAATACCGGCCAAGTTCGAGTCGGATTCGCGCACAAAGGCGTCCATACCATTATTTACAAAAGCATGGCTAAAATAACTTTTGATCGTTGTATTCAAGCCCCCTTAATTACTTATATTTAATATGAAAAGTCTGATCATTTCAACTGTCTAGTTATCACGGTTCATGGATACAGCCTGGTGACAAACGGACGCAGATAACAGAATCTTTGTAATAGTCCCTTTTTACCCTTAAGAGGTCAAATAAAGAATAAAATAGAATCATAAAAGCTTCAGGAAAATCAGTTTTCTTGTCCTGGTATATAGATGACAACCCTACTTCATGGAAATGTTAACTAGACTAGTGTCAATGAATGTCGCTACGGGCACGACGCATTCAATTTGTGAGTTAACTTTGTTTTCGATTCTATGGAATTTACTTCGACGACGTAGCAACTTGGTGCAACGCCTCTGAAGTGCCAACTGGTGGAATATCATTTACTCAACATTGAAATCCAAGGACACTGTTAGAAATAATCAAAATGACGATTTTGGGATGAATAAAATTTTACAGACAAAAAACATTGATGTGTAGTTCAAAAAATAAATTTTAGGCTAGCTATTAGTAACTTTCACGAATTCGAAATACCTAAACAAACACAAATAAAAAGTTGCCATAGAACGACAGGAAGACAACCTTATTACGAAGTATAAATAATTTAATACAAGTTTCAAGTTTGGTTCTTCTAACTCTGATGAGGGAAGTCTAATTGCTTTTAATGCAAGTTTTAACTTATATATATCTCATTTCCTCATTGCTTTCTCGGGGAGTTGTATCAGTGAGTCAAACTCGTGCCTAAATGAGTATTTTTAACCGACTCATGCGTCGCCTGTCACCGGAATATGCCACTTAATTATATAAAAGCCAATGTTGTGGAGTCTGGCAGCCGTACGATGATTTTTTATAGAACGGCAAACGAGCAGGCTTGTCACTTTTTGATCACTAGTGCCATATGGACAAATTCTAATACCAGGTCATGTGTGTTTCCGACCTTAATGATACTTGTTATCTCTAGACACCATTGAGTCGTCTTTATAGGAAACTGAGAGAAATTTCCAAATAACTAGATCTATTCAATGATACTTATTGTCAATTCTGTAACAATCTTTTCATACACGTTCTACGGTTTAGGTACTTCTGACCCGCCTTTTTCTATGAATATGAACAAGATAAGTTCTTTTGGGCCTTCCCCTTCTAACGTTCCACTCTACTTTTGTCGAAACAAAATAATTTAGAATATTTGATAATAAAATTTGTAGAACGAAATGTAGTAAAGGGAAAAGTATTTCTGGAAAGCAGTATCTCGTAGTGCAATGTTATGGTAAACAGCGTTTAGCTACAATGCCTCGCGAAGACCGTCAGCACGCTAATTGGAGCGCGGCTGAACTACACACGGCCATTTTAGAATGAGAGCGAACAAACGCCGAAAGAGGCTTCCTATTCTGCGTAGAAAAAGAGGATTACAATATGCCCCAAACAACTTCTCAACAATATGAAAAAGTTTCAAGGATGAGAAAATATTTTGACTTTGAAAAAAAAAGACGTTTCATAAATTTATGCCGGATAACATGGTAAACGAAACCCCTGGACTGGAGGCAGTCAAAAAGAAAAGACTATCGGCTGCTAATTGGAGTACGAATGAGTTACATACATATTTACACGTTAATATGATAAATAAGCAAAGAATTGCATTTATTAAAAAAACGCTGCAAGAACTGTGTATTGTTGAGGTACCTATAATTCATTATTCTCCAAAAAAAATCCTATTATAATTATAAGTATTCTTAAAATTTAGAGTTTAAAAGAACATTATACTAATTTTTAAATATAATAATTTTAATAAACAAAAAATATCAGTAAAAACATCAATAATGCCTACCTATTCAGCAAAAAGTATGTATGTACTATGTGCGATAAAAAATAAAAACGATTGCCACAAATTAACAACGATAATAGAATCTATGTTGATTAATCAATATCAATGTAATGTTAATTAATTATTACAATAAATATTGAAAAAAAATATGAACTTCAGTTGTTTTTAAATATTATACACCTACACCCAATTTATTATTGAATTATTTTTCAACGCTTCCACACCTCCAGATTTTCTTTCAGTATTCGCACATTGCCGATGTGTATGTACTAAGTCAAGAGCATCAAATTGTCAAAATTGATGTTTATGTTTATTGGGGCTGTATGTCAACGTGTCCGCGGCTCATGAAGTCCAAGGGCGAGCGGGCGGGGTGGTGGTGGGCGGGGAGCTCCGCTTTGACTGCAGCGGCCTTGTCTCGGCACGCGCTACAGCCGCTTAATGCATCCGTATCAGATATACCGAAATGTATAAAATTGCAGGGTAGTGGTTACCCCTAGTCATTATAGAAATAAATTCTTTCCAGACTGGGGCAAAAGAAAAAGGTATGCTGCTTATGTACATTGTCGAAGTCAATCAAGGCTTTATAACAGGAATACATAAGCCTTGGTACTTAAAAAATGATACTTTGTTCTAAAAAAGCAATGATTACATGTAATCGGCGTCAAAAAGATATGCACTTTTTAGATGACCTAATCTTGTTTTGGGCTCCAACTTGTTTGGAAAGCAGTATTTTAGGCTCCAACTTGTTTGGATTTTTTAGAATTTTTTTATGGATATTTTTTTTTTTTTTGTGGGAGAGCCGGGGGCCCAACTTCTCCGCCCATTTGGGGAGGTTTTTTACAGGCCGGCAACGCTTCTGTAACCCCGCGTGTGTTGCCGTTGTCTATGGGCGGCGGTGATCACTTAACATCTCGTGACCCGCCTGCTCGTTTGCCTCCCTCTGACATACATTTTTTTATGAATTTGGTTTTTTTATAGCTGATGGTACTATAGGTCAAAAAAATCAAAAAAGTGGTGGCAAAATACATACATATGTGTATCTTCTATCGATACATGCGCGTGATATTTTCGCTTTATTAATTGTTGTTGTTGTTTTACATATTAGTTGAGAGTTGACAGGAGGTCAAGTTTTCATTACTATATATTTTTACTCCACAAGCAAGGAGTCTAAGGTATAGTTAATGCATTATACACTTCTAAATGATGTCTAAGACAATTTTTATAAGCTTGCTGATCTACTGAATCTGAAGACAAGAAAAGGGTTCAGTACCATTAATTATATCAAAAAAATTACGTTCGTTGTATGGAATACTTACTAAGACATTTAATTTGGTTAAAGTAATTGTTTTAACAGCAGAAATTCCAGAGTATTCTTGTATTCTAGCAAAGCAATATATTGACTTGTCGAAGCAAAGCCAACGAAAGGATATTAATGCCAGTATTTACCTTTATGTATGCATTGGTGTGAACTGACCCGTGTATTAAGATTTAAATCGTGCAATTACTCAAGCTGTGCGCATGTGCGCCGCTCATATCTAGGTCCAGCTCGAATTGACATTACCGGACCGATTAACATTGATACATTTAAAATATCACGTTTTTAACCCTTACGGGGCAGATAGAACAAAGAGTCGTGAGAATCGTAGGCTAAGCTTTGCAATAGTAACTTATTAGTAAAAACTAGATTCAGATATAAGTGACAAGTTGATTGTTCTTCGCCTGTTTCTTTGATTGACTTTTAGGATTTTTGCAGGAAGAGCAGCCGGCATATTCTATGTTTTAGTTACGCTTCTTGACCAGCATGGTAGTAAAATTGTTTCATTACGCATCTCACGTACATGACAAACGTTATGAAAATAATATTTTTTACATACTTAAGCTTAAAAAAAAATAGATCTTAAACTTTTGGAATAAATAGTGTAGAACTTAGCACTAAAGATCGACTGAATAGGTGCTCTCCAAAATCAGTGCTAAGCGAGCTACCTATTGCTTGTTTAGCACTGATTTTGGAGAAAAATCTCTAATGATGACCGTATGCGTTATATATTTGTTAACCTTAAAAAGCAAATTAATAAATAATTTCGTATCGTGACAAAAATAGCTTTTATATATTGGTAGGTAACAAATCATCACATTCGCACAAGTCGCACAACTTTTTCGTCGTGATTGTGTTTAATGTTACTTACGACAAATTCTTTATGACGCGTTGTTACGGGGTCCAAAGTAAAAAATAATAAAGCCTTGATATGGAAGGATCATTAAAAGTTTTAGATATTTCTAAAAGTACATGACACATCTAAATGTGTTTATGAGATTTTTATATAATAGTCTACACTCACTTGACAGTCGTTTTGTATCTAATAAGCTTCACAATCTCAAAATATTCCAAGAGAATACTCTAAACGGAGACAACCCTTGGTTTACTCTTCCTATGAACATTATGCTGGTCCAAACAAACAACTACTTATACACCAGCTAGCCGTAGTTCGTGCAAAGGAATTTTAATGCAGTACAATCATAAGTTCGATCTCGCTATTCCCCGATGTAATCAAATGGAGAGAAAACCTTGTCTTAATTTTTTTATTGTACCAACTCTATCGTAGAATTTATGTAACATTAATCATATTAATTATATTTATTTCTTGATCTTCATTTAGCAAATAATATATACTGTTCTTCCTGCTGGGCAATTCAGTAATAATTATTATTACTACAATAAAAAAATAACAAAATAAATCGACAGACCTCCGTGGCATTTTAAGAACTTAACAAGCCTGTCGGCAATTCAGAAGGGTTCAAATTCCTATCAAATCATAATGAGAACTGCTCTTTTTCTAATAGGCCCGGGCCTTGAATATCATTAGATACTTAATATAAAACAAAGTCACTTTTTGCTGCTGTCCCTCTTCATCGCTCGCTGTCTTCTACGCAACGAATTTTGATGCAGTTTTTTAATTAGGTAGTGTGATTCACAAGGAAACTTTTTAAACAAAAATCTCGAACTTATTTTTTGTTCTAACTCAATGTGATCTGTTCGTATATAACAAATTTATTTATTATGCAAAATTTACCTAATTATTAATCCAATGACAAATCCAAGAAGGAAAAGTCTATTTCGTAACGTAATATATAAAAAAAATGGTTTCGTGGAATCATACATTGATGCAGTTTTTTAATTAGGTAGGGTGATTCACAAGGAAACTTTTTAAACAAAAATCTCGAACTTATTTTTTGTTCTAACTCAATGTAATCTGTTCGTATTATTTATTTATTTATCATGCAAAATTTACCTAATTGTTAATCCAATGACAAATCCAAGAAGGAAAAGTTCATTTCGTAACGTACCTAATACATAAAAAAGGGGTTTCGTGGAATCACACAAATTATGTGTAGGTACTTTATTTAGGTAAATTTATGTATTCACCCACTGATGATGCATGTGCAAACATTTGCAATAGTAAGCACTTACTGGATTATACACTGACTAATTACATACAATGAGGCATACAGTTAGTTTTAGTTAGTCATTTATCGGCAAACATAATGGATGACCGACATACTCACCGACAACGTCAACATTGCTATGATCAACTAGCGGAATTTAAGCCGAATGAAGGGACTTTTCTAATAAACAAATGACTACGTCATTATAATACAAATCGAATAATCCTGTCACCGAATATCGAATACTATACCAGTTTTACCGATCCGGATATTCAGACGAATTATTCGGTGTATTATTTCATTGTTTTGTGCTCTACATGTACTCTACTTGTATGTGTAGCTGCTTATATTTGACTTGAGATTTCAAAATCATTCTCAGTAATAACCGGGGTCGAGCTCGGGACCTACTGAATAGCGGGCACAGGGACGATAACCGTTATACGATGAAGGGCGACAAAAAAAATATTATTAAAAATTTTATAATATATTTTTCCACGACTCGACTTTTTTATGTCAGAGGGAGGCAAACGAGCAGGCGGGTCACGAGATGTTAAGTGATCACCGCCGCCCTTAGACAACTGCAACACCCGCGGGGTTAAAGAAGCGTTGCCGGCCTATAAAAACCCTCCGCACTCCCCTTTTAGGAATGATGGTTCGTCTACTGATTGTTATATCGCAGTCATCAATTTCGGAGGTATCAGCACGGACGCCAGTTACAAACTTGTCAGTTATTTTGTATTATAGCAACAACATTGATATTCCTAATAGAAAAAACAAAATTTCCTTACAAGTTTTATAGCTCCTCAAAGACAATGTACTGTGGCAACGTGCCCAAAAGGCTGGCAACATTGCCTATTTAGATGGCAATGCCAATCCTTTGGCCAAAAAAGCTCCCAGCCCTTTGATTACGGGACACCTCGATCAGTCTTTTAGAGATTGCTTTAAAAAGCTGATGAATACTAATATAGGTTTTTTAAAATGTCGAGATAAATGTAATGATTCAATAGAATATCAAAGTGCTACTTGGATAAACTTTATTTGATAATCCAGGGCGCCTTTTTATCCGACAAAGCGTTTATTTTTATAACAATCTTCGCAACGCTTTAAAGAAAAGTAGTGACCTAAATTCTTTAAAATAGGGGTTTAGTTTTTATAAAGAATTACCTGACCCTACAAATATTTTAATGTTCAGCAAAATTTAGAATTTATTTTCTATAACAATATTAGAAAGAGGTAAAGCTTGTAACTTTCATTATTTTTTTTGTTTGTAAGAGGGCTAGTCTTCGGAAATACTGAACCGCTCATGATCTTTAATAATCAGAAAACTACACTATTCTCAGCTATAGGCTATATTTTATTATGATTAAATAGAATAGAAATTTAAGAAAAAAGAAATAATGGAATATTTATATGAAGTCAGCAGATATAAGGTAAGATATGATGCTTAACCGGCGTGCGCTGGCTAAACGGTTCGGTATAGACAAACCTAATATTAGTCTCATTTAGTTTACATAATTGCATCACAAAAATATAATTAACGTCTAGCGAAGTGGGCACGTGTCGGCTGGTCTATCACAAGAATCTTACCCTGCAAATTGATACAAAAAAATTCATTCGCTGACGTGTAATATGATGACCAAGGAAATCAGACATTCCTTTTTATATGTAAATTATAGTTCCGCAAAAAGTGAAAGATGGGATAACGCAATAATAATGCAAAATATATGGGACATTTTGATGCCTTTAAGTACCTAATATATGTTTTTAGAAAACATCGTAGAAGTAAGTCCATATAATATGGAATAAAAAAAATAGATGACAATCATCGAAAAATAATCACGTTACAGCAATCACACAATCTTTAAATATACGCACGTCATTATTTAGTTAAATTGCGCATACAGA
The DNA here is from genome assembly GCA_020352625.1 of Cactoblastis cactorum. Lineage (NCBI taxonomy): Eukaryota > Metazoa > Arthropoda > Insecta > Lepidoptera > Pyralidae > Cactoblastis > Cactoblastis cactorum. Next base: position 10,494 of record JADGIL010014718.1, read on the forward strand.
TTATGCCGTCTGGAGATATCCGCGAGGCTCTGTCTTCGTCGCCAACCTCCGAGGACACGTGTCCGAAATCCGCGAAATGGACACTATCTTATCCGGCTGTCCGATTGGCGATAAATTAAACGTAAACACCAATATCTGCTTCACCTTGGCTAAAACTTCCACCAAGATAAATTATTTGGATAAGTAATTGTTACGATACCTACTTGTGTTTTTTATGTAAGAGGGAGGCAAACGAGCAGGCGGATCACGTGATGTTAAGTGATCACCGCCGCCCATAAACAACTGCAACACCCGCAGGGTCACAGAAGCGTTGTCGGCCTTTAAGGGATTTATAAGTCGGTCTCTGGCTCTCCCACTCACCGGATGGAGCATGGTGGCTGATAGCCGCAATTCAGGCGTCGTTCTTCTGTGGGAGTATGGTACTTCCCTGAACGAGCCGGCCCATATTGTTATTAATATTTTACGTAATATAAAGAAAGTGTTAATGTTTGTGTTAATCTTTACATTAATCGAAATAATTATCATGGACTTAGTGTGCTGATAGGAAATGAAACAATTTGTCAAATATTTGACACGTCAATAAACATCACTACATCGAAGGGCAAAAAAATTGACGTGTATAGAGAAGTAGATAGCGATTGGCATTTATTGCAATGATTTCTCATATACTCACGCTAATATTGTGTAGGTATACAACATTGCCGTTTCTCATGCGTCTGCCAAAGTAAACATTGTATTCAGATTATTTTTCGCTGATTCTAAATTCATGCCAAATCCTATGAAAAAAAAAGAAACATGGGACGACGACATTAGTCCGAAAGCGAATATTTCTTCATAATACATACATCTCGGAGCTCCTTACAACATTGACGCAGCCTGCTGACTCAGCAGATTTATACGAAGGAGATATGACGGATGCGAGTCACCTCCTTGTTTTTTGTCGCTGCGGCTCATTACACAACAGCGGTTATTATAACACGATTAAACATAAAAAGGCACACCAACAGCGAAAATTGACTATAGCAAAAACCGCACGGCTAATTTTATTCGATATTTCAATGAAACTGTTTTGTTACGGAGCGGAGGAGGCCGTTGATGTAAAGCAGATTTGCTGATAATTGGTATGCCCGCAAAAACTGAAAATATACAACTTAAGATCGGTATTACCGAAGACTCGGAGCAAAAATAATATTTACATATATTAATTATATAGGCACTTTTAGAAACAACGCTTATTTTGAAATAACAACTAATTATTCGGTGTCAAAACTATGTATACCTATACGATCACCAAAATACAATAAGAATCCTAACACTATTATAACAAGGTAACATTTTTGTTGACGAACGTCGACCTACATAAAAATAATCATCTTTAAAAATAAGAGTTCTTTTTACGTTGAATACCACGTTCATTATTTTCCTTTAATAAAAAAAAATATTGCTAATATCAAAACGATGATAAAACATTTTACTAGCAGTTTAATTCCACGGAGCTCCAACCTCCGTGGTGTAGCGGTTAACGTGGCTGACCGCTACCCAAGATGTCCCGGGTTCGATCCCCGATCAGATCATGATTGAAAATGATCCTTTTTTTTAATGGCTTCGGTTTTGAATGTCTACTATATGTGTTTTTATTATATAATATAGTATCGTTGAGTTAGTATCCCATGATACAAGTTTCGAACTTACTTTGAGGCTAACTCTATCTGAGTGATTAGTCCCTATATATATTTAAATTTATATTATTTAGTTACTACATACATACACATATATAGATTTTTACATGATGTATTATTAAACAAAATTTCGAGAATTGCTATTTAATAAATTCAATATTTCCCACGCGTATTTATTAATAATAAGAGGAATTTAGTCTAAATCCGATCAAGCATCTCCTTATACAAGTAGAGTTTAATATCGAGTGTCGTAAACATAAAATACACAGAAAATTGTCTGCGATAGACAAAAAAAATTATACTTATCAAAATCAACTCATCTAAAAGACCCTTAAGACCAGGATTTTATCAATCAAAGCTCTATGAAGCGATTTGATGTCTCTCGTGGCTTTTGAGATCTGACCCTTAAGATACAGTCGTCGTGGCGACACAATTAGCAGCGTTGATTTCCAATGACCACGTTATTGATTCCCGATCAATCCCGACGCTGATTGAACGTGAGTGGCGAGTGCGGGGGAGACGAGGGACGGAAGCGCATTCTTGTCATAAATTACTGCAGACCCGACACTGTGAATGATTCCGAAACAAAAGCAATATAATAGAATTGTAAATACAATAAATCGTACTAATTTTTGTCCCCGGCTTCATTCGCGTGAAAGACGTTCAAGAAAACCAATCCAACGGAATATGATCTTTGTGTAACTCTAATGGTTTTGGCAGCGTATAGCGTATAGCTCGCATCGTTTATATTACAACCAAAATTACATAGAATCATAACGAATTGTAGTTATTCCGGTGTATAACTTATATTATTATTACTGTTAAGTTTCATCTAAATCTGTCCAATACATTTTTCGTTGATGAGTAACAAACATACATCCTCGCAAACTTTTGCATTTTTAATATTAATAGAAGGTAGGATAGGATAAATCGTACAAACAATAATCATGTAAATCAAGCAAGCAAAATTAGTTAGAGACTTTTCGTAAATGACAAAATAAAGACAGAATCAAGTGATAGTATATTAAAAATTAACATTCATGGCCAAGAATGATCAATAACTCACGGTGTGGGAATCGAATTTGGGCCCTTACAGTCACGAGCGAGCGACTACAACGTTGAATGTCACGTCATCATCAGAGATTGATAACAAGAATTGATTGTTTTGAGCGATGTAGCTTTCAAATACCTAAACAAAACCAAGACCGAGATAGCGTTTTAATCCCTGCTCGCCAATGCCAAATTAAATGATAATAAAAACTAAATATTTATTCTGAAATTAGACCTTCAAATGTACATTTTCTTGGCAATAATTACAAAATTTTATATATTAATCAAACCACAGACTGCCAGCATTTTTTAACCAAAAAATTACAACGTGATAAATTTAATTGTAGTGCTTAATACTTTAATAATTGATCGAATAAATACTATAATAATATTTAAAAAACCGTCCAAGTGCGAATCGAACTCGAGCACGTATTTTCCGTAATATCATCTAAGAAAAACTTCAAAAGAATTACATACATTTTTAATTATTTATTTTATTTTGTTTTTAATATTTGTTATTGAAGCGGCAACAAAAATACATCATCTGTGAAAATTTCAATTGTCTACCTTTTACGGTTCATGAGATACAGCCTGGAGAGACACACATGCAGACAGCGAAATCTTAGTCATAGGGTTCCTATTTTACCCTTTAGGTACAAAACCCTAAAATTGTAAAAATTGCTCTCTTCCGTAGGGTACAGTGTGCGCCCGGGTGCTATCACATCGGATTGCGTGCTACGAGTCTCGTAGATCGTCGTAGCTCGTAGCGCTGTAGCCCCTTGTAGCACTAGCCAGTTGAGTAGATCCTCAACGCTGTCGGGGTATTATTTTTAACCGACTTCAAAAAGGAGGTGGTTCTCAATTCGGATAGTTTTTTTTTTTTTATGTATGTACATCGATTACGCCGACGTTTCTGGTCCGATTTACGTAATTCTTTTTTCATTCGACGCAGAATGTTT
>JADGIL010014729.1:478-23864 GCA_020352625.1 Cactoblastis cactorum
TGTTTCATTTCAATGTACAACGTATTACAAATATACACGTGATATATCAATCTCGTTATTATTTAAGACTTAGAACAATTCAAGTAATATTTTTGAATCTGTAGCACCCTTAGCCAGCATCTCAATATTAAAATTCTTTTTTTCCTTGATGAAATTGTCGCCACATTTTGACCCGATTAAACTCAAAGGGGTTTTTATTAAAAAATAATCCAAATACAACTGTGGCCACATCCTAACATCCAACTAGAGGTATCAAGAAACAAGAGCTCGAAGGCTTTTACTTAATTCAGAAGCACAGCGGGATATCCCAAAACGTTTGAGGGCACCGTGAAATATGGTGCGCGGGTCCGCCGCAAGGCATGTCCTGTGCATGGCATTCCTACACTTATAAACTTAGTACATATTTTATTGTTGTGCATGGAAAATTGTTGATTATATTGACGACCTCTGTGGCATAATGGTTGTTTCTGTGGTATGTCTGTTTTCTACTCAGGAGGTCACCGGTTCGATTTAATATAGAAAATAAAAGTTTTTTGCTGTCTTGGATATTTTCAACTATTTATGTTTTTGTTATAAAATATACTTACTTATTAAGGTTGAGTTAGTATCCTATATTTTATTGTATGTGTTGTTGTGATTATACATATGTGTTGTTGATACCTCAGTATGAATATGAATTAAATTTTGGTAATCCTTGAGAATGCAGTTGTTTATTCTTACGGTTTACGACTACGGCATATGGAAATGAAAAATAGTTTATTGAAACTCTTCCTTTTGACACAACGTGTGACTGGAGGCTTCTTTTTACCATAAGATATGTACTTACATCTCTTAAGCTATGAACATGACCAAGTTCAAAGGAAGACTCATGAGTTCAAGAGAAGTTGTGATTCTGAATTTAAAAGAATCATAAATTTTCGAAAGAGAGTCCAAAAAAAATCGCCAATAGATTAACATTAATCGACAAAATTCAAAAGTCCATAAAAATTCTTTACTTACCTAATCACAAAACTTTGATAGAAATTAATAGTTTACTGGCCACACAGACGGAATATGGAAGCGTTGTGTCAAAATTAAATAAAACAAATGAAGTTGATGATCTGAGGTTCCATGAAAATGGCGAAAGATAATTGACCGATTCACAAACCCCGCGGCTAACACCCGTGACGACGGCGTTTGTCGGCGAATCCACACAAGAACACATTTATCATAGCGACAAGTGACGTTTAAAAGCAGCAAAACAAATCGAGCCATTTTCGGGTCTAAAACCTTATTAAAATTTATAACTCCGAGAAAAAGTTAATTAAGTTTTAATAGAATCCGAAACAGGAGTGGTGTGGTAGCCAAAAATAGGCGGAGAACTTATAAAATTTAATTATTTTTTTATATTACTAATGACTCTTTGTTTTTTCGTATCCTCCGCTTCCGAATGGGATTGTGTAAACAATTATTGATTGTTTAAATGACTACTGTAGACTTGCCGTTTATGTAGTTAAGTATTATTAAAACAAATCATTTTTTTAAATTTATTTTTTGTACTTAGCTAAATCTATACATTTTATTACACAATTATTTTTCCTAATAAGTCTTATTTTAGGCTATGGTGTATTAAGATTTCTCCACTTTTGAAATCAATAATGGCTTCAAAAGTTCCAAATATATATTACAAGAAGAGATATATTCATTAAAGATACTAATATATATTAGAGTATAACCATTAAAATCGTCATAATCAATTTTTTTTAAACAAATGAACGGAGTTCTCTTACTGAAACGACTTTGGTAGTTTAAAATACGAGCCTATATTTTCTTGAAATACTCTCTTTATCACACGACTAGTGACTATGCAATTGTGATCACTTACCATCAAGTGATCAGTTTGCTCATTTGCATAAAAAATGTGCATTATTTGAAGAATATTTAAGTTTTTATGTAAATATATTTTTAACCACAAATTTGATGACATATTATTAAAAAAAAAAATATACCCTTTATTTCCGAAAATCTTTGAAGCACAACAATTCCGACATAACTTTAAAAGTTACCTTAAGCGTCATAGACTTCATCTTATTCTAATTTACGGATCTTTGTAATCATTGATATTCTTACGAGTGGTTATACGTAAGCCTAAAGAAAAATATTTGTTTACACAGGAGTTTAGTAGAAATGCCGACAATGCTTCGTAAATTGTAATGAAAGTCCGGATGGTGCGTCTCGCACTGGTTTATGACTCCATTGAAACTTGAATGATCGTTTTCACTAGAACTTTATGCTGGTACATAATATATTCGTCGCATATTGGTGTATCACACGAGGCCAATTTTACGTTACATCGTTAATAAAATACTTTTAATATTACATACATAGGTCTATCGATCTTATGACTGACATTGGATGATAGAAAATAAGCTTTTTATTTCATTAAGAAGCGTATTTTCTAATTGTTCAGCCATCATCAATTAAGATTCGTCCAATTATTTAAAGTCTTTACTAAGAAAAATACCTGATAATGCTGTATTTTATTCAAGATAATTAAATTATTCTCAACAGTATAATATAAAGTTCATAAGTGGTTAAAATAATCTAATGTGAATGAGTTTCCATATATTTAAGAATTCAGTACATTTATGGGGCTTTCCGTTTTGTTCCCACTTGTATATCTAGTGTATAATTCTACGTATGTCTTCAATTAGGGAAGGGCCATTTTAAAACTAGGCGACATTTTGGGAAAGGGTTCTTATGGACCTAATGTCAGTACCACACTCCCACAGAAGACCGACGCCTGAATGGCGGCTATCAGCCACCGTGCTCCGTCCGGTGAGTGGGAGAGCCGGAGGCCCGTCTTCCCCATTTGGGGAGGGTTTTTAAAGGCCGGCAACGCTTCTGTGACACCTCGGTTGTTGCAGTTGTCTATGGGCGGCGATGATCACTTAAGATCACGTGACCCGCCTGCTCGTTTGCCTCCCTCTTACATAAAAAAATGGTCTTTAAGATACAATTGAAAAGCGGCCTTAACCTCTGAGGTATTGCGAAACCTCAAAGTTGATGATTTACGCGGTACAGCCGCAATTCTATTTGTGAAGTATGAAAAAAAATGTCAAAAATGGTTTATGGCGCGCCGTTGCGGCGAGTCAAATCGATTTAATCTCATTTTATATTCGATTTTATTGATTTCACGAAGTGATCCCGTGAGATTAGGAATATGATTTAGATTTCATTATCTTGGCAAATTACGTAACTGAAAAAAAATCGTGATATTGTAAAATGGTAAATAAAAACAAAACGATTATAAAGCATTTTTTTTAATTGCAATCTATTTATAATGTTGCCACTATAATTTCTATAACAAATATTCATATCGTAATATATAGATTAATCATTCTTTGACACACTATTTTAAAAATACTTTTTTTATTAGCTACATTTAATTAATTTCTTCAGTACTAACGAATAGTTTAACCTCAAAACATTGTGCTCATATTTTCACAAGTATCTCTTGAATTCCACCTATAGATTAAATATATGTTTATAATAAAATTATACCTATAATATATTATGTGTGTAGGTAGAAGATATTAAAAAAAAAACGTTATATAAGACCCCTTAGTAGGGCGAATAGAAGCCAAAACGACTTTTTAATTTTTTTGTCTCTCTCTCTCTCTGTCTGTCTTTATGTTTGTACGCGCATCATGTAGTCATGTCATCAGTAATGGATGAAATGTGATGTCGTTTCCACAGTCATATCGTAGAAGGTCTAACTTAAAATACAGCGTAAGTTTCATCTTGATACACTGCCTAGAACTCAAGATATTAATGTAAGAATCACACAAATTGAGCTAGCCCCAATCTGGACATCCAAGACTCAGGCTAATCAGAAAAATACAATTCATCATAACCCAACCGGGATTCGAACCCGGGACCTCTTGGTTGAGAGGCAAAAACTTTACCTCTGCGCTAACGAGGCCGTCAGACGACGCCACGGGCATAAGCTAGTCCACACTATTATCATTATATTTTACGGGGCCAAGCTGTTACGCTTGCCGCAATGACAAGTCTTAAATAAAGCAGCCTTTAATTGCTCAATATAAATCATTACCTTACGATCGGCGTGATTTACTTACTGCTTGACATATGCGTACCTTAAATCTTAAATCAAGCGCCATTTTCTTTTGTTATGCGGAACGCCACTTTATGGGTATTTTAATGAGGTATTCAAGATTGAAAAAATATGATTTAATCTCTCATTTCACGGGAATATTAAAGTTAATTCGTGATTTTTAGAATTGGTATGATAATAAATGTATTCAGTAAAAGATTTGAATGATTGTTTGAAGTGGAGGATAGTTTTGCTGTCGTAAAATTGTACTTAATTTGCTGTTAATTTTTTCTATAACACTTGTATTTGCTAACACTTAACACTTTACATATAATATATATTTCGGTATATGTTTTTATTAATTTAGAAGCATATGATTGTGTTTAATCCTACGATGACTCTTAGGAGCCGAATAAGTAAGTACATACTTATGTTAAATTTTTTCAGGTAATTAATATTATTGTTAAACACATTAAGAATCTAAAAAAGGTTTTCGTAACATATTAATTACAATGTTTTGCCTTTTAATTTTTTTTTTTCATGGTATCTCATTATATTTTTGAAACCTTAATTATGTAGAAGTATACAATTTTGCCGTGTGTTTGTATTGAAGGTCGTCTTCAAAGCGGTAAAAGAACACTCCCTAAACCTTTTCCTTATTTTCTTTAATAAATATAAAGGGAAAAATCTGTGTGATTTGTCCCTATATATATTTATTTATTTATATTTTATTTTTTCCTTCTCACCGTACTGCTCGTTTCGTTTCTTCATATTAGCGAATTGCTAAGGAATGGAATTCCCTAACTGCGTCTTTCTTCCCGACTTCATTAAATTTGGAGATTTTCAAGGCAAGAGTGAAACGGCATTACTTGAGTTTGCGTGTTCCACCTAAGACGTCATCGTTGCTTCTCATCAGGCAAGATCAATGAAGTCAAACTCAAGTTAAAAAAAATATTATTAGCATAAAGTATTATTACACTATAAGTAATTTTATGTGGGCTTCTGGTTTTTCTTAAATGCAATTAAGTTATTGAAAGTTCTATGGAAAGCCGACGACTTGATAGATTTTGTGTAAAGACTACCCAGAAAAATGTACAAGTGGGATAGTGACAGTGGAATAATAACCCACTCATCATTTAGGATTATCTTTCTTATAGATTAACAGGTCCTTCCTAAATCTTTACCTATTAAGTAGTACTTACGTCAGCTCATAAAAAAAAAACAACAACACACACAATACTGGTGAAGGCTATTACATTTCTTATTAGTTAACCACACCACATCGTAGTTCGTTAAGCATCATATAAACAGACAGGTCGTTTTTCATACATTGTTTATATCAGTCAATGAGACGTAAAAAACTTCAAACTAGTGTTTGCTTCTCAATTTTCGACTGACACATTGGAACAAAGAAATTAATTGATGTTAGTAATGAAGGGAAATAATGAATGAATGATCACAGAGTATTGCGGAGAACAGAGATTAAACTTAAAAAAATAAATTAGAAAAGAAGATAAACTAAACTTTAAAATAAAAGGACTAAACCATACTTTTAAATAGGTATAACCAAAAAAAAGTTTAATTGTGTTTTTATAAAGTGTAATATAGTGCAAATGTACGTACAGTAGGTACGTAAATCTTTAATTTTTTAATTTATTGTACACAAAATTAATTCTGCTTCCCGGTGTCATTGAAGTTATGGATTCATATTTCTGTTCATTATTATGTGAGCTTTTTTACAGAAAATTTAATTTAAAAAATAACAACTTGTCTCCTTAGTGTTTAGTGTTCCCAAACATTAGATCTGAAATTTCAAAACTATTAACATGTTATTAATAAATTTACACACTTTACAAGTTCACAAAAACGTCTGTCTTAGTATTTCCTCAGATCTGTCCCCCAATACTCTATACAAAACTAATGACAGTCAATCCTATCCATCACTATTGGCTCTAGGCCATCCTCTCTCGTGACTCCTGCGATTGCAGGCGAAGTGCATTATATATTATGTTTGCTTTTAATTAGCTGACATCGATCTGTTTCTCCGACCCATTGCCAGAGTTGGTCATGGCTCGTGGGAAGAATAATGGCTGGTGAAATGCGTGGGAAATGACTTAGGACTTATGTGTCATGATCCTATGATCTTATGATTATTTTTTTCAGTACAACTCTTCACATTTTTGAGAAAATTCGTCGTGACCTTAGACTGACAAACTATCGTTAATTATTAATATTGGAAACGGGTTCATTATAAAAAGAAAGTATGGAGTTTTCTTGAAATTACGGATAGGCGTTTCATTTTGGACATTTGTACTACGAAAGTAAAATTTAGATTGGACTCTTTTTATGGGTTACTTTAAGTTGGAACGGAATAGAATCAAGAAAGTAACAGTTAACAAAATAGTAATTGGCAGATTAAAGATTCATGACTGACAAATACATAATTAGGAAACCACTCTGCAATCATAGGAAGGATATCAGCATTGCAGAATGGTCTAACAGCTAAAAACACTACCCAAAAGTATTAAACGCTTTAATAAACAAGAGTAAAACCCGTCATACTGTCTGCTGATACATCTTTAATATACCTATCTTTAGATGTTTAAAAAATATGTAATTTTAAGTCTACATATTGTTGAAGAAGAATATCTTTTTTTATGACAGAGGGAGGCAAACGTGCAGGCGGGTCACGTGATGTTAAGTAATCACCGCCGCCCATAGACACCTGCAACACCCAGGGGGTTACAGGAGCGTTGCCGGTCTTTAAGGGATTTATACGCTCTTTTCGTGAAGGTTCGTATGTCGTATTGGTCCGGAAATACCGCTGCAGGCAGTTCGTTCCACAGTGTGGTCGTACGTGGCATAAAGTTACTAGGAATATTATTAATGCGAAAGTGTGTGAGTATGTTTGTTACTCTTTCACGAAAAATCTAGGTAATATACATCAGAAATAATATAGGTAATATAGGTACATCAGAATAACATATAGGCTACAATTTGTAATGATTTTATGTAATTTTAGTAGTAATAAAATGATACATGTGAATTAAGCCGGAAAACATCTGTCCTCTTCTTAATGTAAGAGGGAGGCAAACGAGCAGGAGGGTCACGTGATCTTAAGTGATCACCGCTGCCCATAGACAACTACAACACCCGCGAGGTCACAGAAGCGTTGCCGGCCTTAAAAAAGCCCTCCCCAAATGGGGAGGGCTGGGAAGTTGGACCTCCGGCTATTCCACTCACCGGACGGAGCATGACGGCTGATAGCCGCCATTCAGGCGTCGGTCTTCTGTGGGAGTGTGGTACTGCCCCGGACAAGCCGGCCCATTCGGCGGCCCAGCGGGGGCATTTTAAAGGCCGGCAACGCTTCTGTGACCCCGCGGGTGTTGCAGTTGTCTATGGGCGGCGGTTATCACTTAACATCACGTGACCCGCCTGCTCGTTTGCCTCCATCTTACATAAAAAAAATAATATTCCATACTTTGATCTAAATTCAAGAATCATAACAAAACGTAATAACCAAAACAACAATAAAACATCTGCTATGATATATACGAACCAATTTGAAGTGGAGGCACTATACTGCCGAAGGTAACATATTGCGATCCCAATTAAGGGTGTACTCCCCGCTGCGCCACTGACGGAGGCTGCATTTGAATGACCCGGGCACGATTCGACCCCGCCAACCGTTATTGCAACTGTAGATGAAAAATATACCTTACCGCAAAGAGATAAGAATCATACATCAGCACAACTAAGTTGGTAGGCTAAAGAGAAACTATTAGATTTGCCCGCAGGTTAAGCCGCAGTGCCTAAGAACTCTCAACCGTTTTACACTGTTGACAATGAAAAATTGTACGAATGTGTTACAATTATTTTCACATGTAAAATTGACTTTCATTCTTTTCTATACTTTTAGGAGTACAAAAAAATTTTAGTAGTTAAAGTTTAAATTTTATTGAATTAATTGCGAAATGTTACGTTGTAAATCATTAATAAGAGAAAATCTATAAATATAAAAGCGATTTATCACGATATTTCATAAAATAAAAGAGCTAGGGTTTTCACATATTGCAAGGAGATTCCTTTTAGGATCCTGACTGAGACGAGATCTTTCCTAATTAAATAAGTATTAAAAAAAAAAACTTATTATTTTCCTACTTGAAACGAACACAATATCACAATGATAATTTCGACTTTTAGTTAGACTCTTACTAAGTTTAAACAAAGTATTTAATTTTGAGATACAAGTTCTGGAAATATATATTTATTTTAGAAATTTAGTTTATCCCATATTAAAAAAATAAATTTCTTTATATAAAGATTATTATATTCAACCTAATGAATCAAAAGAGTACTAAAGACTTATTTTTAGAATAATCTATGCATCTTTATGAGCATATGCATTTACAGCATAACTTAGCACTTGGATATTTATAGGGCGAGTCCATAGCAATATACGGTTCCTCTGCACCTGGGCAGTTACTTACCATGGAACATGAACAATACGGAAGTAAAGCTATGAAGCTTTACTACTAACGACCAGGGCAATAAAGTTTTGAACAGCCGAGTATTTTAACGAGATGATGTACATTATACTTTTAATCATTATCTTGTTGACGTCCAATGATAAATAATAAAAAATTTAAATTATTTGGTTTCAGAATCATTCTTATATTACATTTATTGACAACTAAAATAAAGCTGCAAGATAATTGATATAGTCTTAATAATGACTATAGAAGAAAAACATTTGTTATTAAGCGAATAAGACTAGAATACACTATCCCATAATGAAAATATGTTTATGATAATTAGTTAGTATTCCATAATACAAGTCTCGGACTTAGTTTGGGGCTAACTCAATTTGTGTGATTTGTCCCTGTATATTTTATTTAATATAGTTCTATATATCACTCTTCACTACATAGTATTAAACAAAGTCGCTGTCTGTCCTTATGTATGCTTAGATCTTTAAAATTACGCAATCGATTTTGATGCGGTTTTTTAATAGATAGGGTGATCAAGGAAGATTTTTAAACACGTGCGTAGCTGTGGTGGGTCCCTAGTACAAATAAACTGAAAAATATTATAATACTTCTAGCAAACAAGAGTAATTTACTTAAAAAAATAAACAGTCAGGAACAACCGTTAACTTTTAAACAAATCTTTAAAAAATTATCACGACAAACAATAGACAAATAAATGGAACGAACTAACCGGAATGTACACCAACCACCTCACCGGTCAACGGTTGAGCAACGAACGCGCCATGTTGTCGACTGAACACTCTTATTTATAGGCGATGGTGGGGATCGACCGTTACAGTCGTTACAAATATTAAGCGTAGCTTATAATACATATTTTGATAATTTACTTTTTACTGGCTTTATTTCTGTGCTGTAAATATTCCACTCGAAGACACTTACTTACTGTCTCGTTTGTTACTTGCTCGTGAACCATTCGGAGTTAAGTTTTCATTAGAGCTACCAATTATTATAGCAAGTTATAAGATTTCGCCGATGAAAGTTTTAATACCTTTTGTATTTTCATTACTTTTGTCTAGAAAAATTATTCTTTTCTCACTGAAAATCAGTGTACAAACAAAATGTTTTTTTTTTTTTATTAGCCTAGGTCATGTCTCTCTCTACCCCGTAAGATAAAGAGGTGATAATGTATTTTAGGAATACAGATATAGAGATACGTTTTTATTCCATACGGGGTAGACAGAGCCAAAAGTAGTGAGACTCGAAGGTTTATTGCTTGATTGGAATTTAAGATATACCCTATATATATTTGTTATAAAATACAGTATCGTTGTATAAGATATAATATCCCATAACTCAAAGCTCGCATTACATTTGAAGCTAATTAAATCTGTGTGATTTGTTCCTATATATGTATACCCTAACCTGTAGTATGGAGCCTGCTGCTTGCTTTTTTAGCCTGTAGCTTGAATGGGCCGGCTCGTCCGGGGAAGTACCACACTCCTACAGAAGACCTATGCCTGAATGGCGGCTATCAGCCGCCATGCTCCGTCTGGTGAGTGGGAAAGCTGGAGGCCCAATTTCCCTCCCTTTGGAGAGGGCGGGGGTTTTTTATAGGCCGGCAACGCTTCTGTAACCCCGAGGGTGTTGCAGTTGTCTATGGGCGGCGGTGATCATTTAACATCGCGTGACTCGCCTGCTNNTGACATAAAAAAAACATATTTTTTTTGTTAGAAAGGTGGCTTCATCGAGAGTGTTCTTAGATATGTTTTAACCCACAACGCAAAAAGAGGGGTAAGTTTGACGTGAGTTTGTTATAGTGTCGCAGTTTTTAAATTTTTTATTTAATTACTTACAAGTATTAACAGCAATTACCATGTACATAATTTTAATCACCGATGTACCGGTCCCTCAATATTATTAGTTCTATGTTGGCTAAGATTCGACACAGGTCGTGGGGTTAACATTTCCCCAGCTGAAGCAAGACACTAATGTTATGTATCTATTCAATCAGAACTACGATGCATGCTTTAAATCAATCATCAATTTGAATATATTACTTTCAGATTGTATCGACTAACTTAATAAAAATACATACGATTGTCGATGGACTATGAATGGAGTTTTATTGTAGGCAGGTGGGTATTGGCCGGTGTAAGTTGTGTTTGAGGCACAATGGTATTAAAAAAAGCGAAGCGAGCTAATCTTTCCTACAATTGATAACATTTTGTGGTAGGCTTGACCGAAATCTTACATGTTTAGGATTGTATTTTAACATAGTATTTTAAATGCATGTCTAAATGTTTTATATATCACTCTGATAGAATAGCAGATACAGTATCACGTCTTTATACATTAGGGGTGGACAGAGCCAAGAGCCTTCGAATCTCGATTCGAAGGCCACGTTTAGCAAAATGTTGGGTTTATTGATTAAATGGAGATTCAGAAATAATGGCAAGTTACTAGCCCTTCGTCTATGAGAATTCACGTTTCAAGTCCTTTTCCTTGATAGACTTTTACAATCTGCACGAAAAGACTAGCAGCTAGCACATTTTTATTTCGCTTCCAGACTAGTATGGAAGACATAGAGTTAAAAGGGAGAAAAATTTACGAGCTCTTTTTATGCTGCACTTTTTATTAGTTAGGTACCTATAAACAAGTTATGTATGATGAAATATAAGATAGATAGTCAAAGTTTGAATAAATATTTCAAATTAAACTAAGGAATGATTTCACTACAATTTAGGGAAATTACAATAATTTACAACATTTTCTTAATACATTATACATTTCGGCATATCTATTTTCCTTATTTAATGTAAATTACGATCCATATTATATTATTACATAAAATTCAAATATACAATTTGAATTTCAACCGGTATTAAAAAACATAAAACAACTTATAAACCGTGAACCAAATAAAATAAATCACTAATATTAAGTAAGAGATGCACAATTTTCCAGTTTTTGTCAGAGAGTTCACCGCCAAAAGGTGGCAATTAGTGACAGGTGCTCCCATTTTGTGAATATTACAAATTCTTTTATTCCACTCGAAAAATTACAAAAAACCTCGTTTTGTTCTCAGGCTGCAGCTCATCCCAACACCCTTTGTCATTGTCAATTCGTTGCTACCCTATAATAGGGAATATACCTGGTGACATATGGGCCGGACTTTTAATATTAAAAGTCATCATGACTTTTTAAATTGCAATAGACAGAGGTCCTAGTGTCAGCAAAATTATGCGTGAGAATATATATTAGCTAAAACTTAAAAGAATACTTATCTACAAACAAAAATAGCTTTCGATGGGTCATCAATATTGTAGATAAGGTCGAGCATTGATAATTGCATATAGGCAATAATTATTTATTAAAATATTAGCAGAATATATAAACTCTGAAATAGGAATTACTTTACTTTTATGTTCATTATACAAATTCCTATATTTTACACTGCTATCAATACGTACCTCTTTTATTCAGTAAAGTTATTAAATTGTTTAATTTTAGTAATTTTATTGGCGTTCACCTCTGGTACTAAAATCATATCAACTTTTTGCTTTACCCACGCCCTTTTTTGTGACTTCTATGTTTGCATCAAGGCGTCTCATTGTCTACTATTATAGATATTTTTTGGAAAATATACACTTCTTTTATGCAATAATTTATTTTAGCGTGGTAAATTAAACAACTGTTCAACTTTTTCGTAACATTTTAAACTGATGTTTTCGGCTAGCTTTTTGTTTGATTTTTCGATGATCGCTTCTTTTTATTATTTTAAGTAATGTCATAAGCCAAAAATGCATGTTACATTCAATAACATTTTTGGTCCTGCTAGTCCAGTGAAAGTGAATGATAAAGTCTAGGTTTTTAGTACGGCCCCGTATTATTGTATTTTAAAAAATAAAGTTAAATGTATGCAATGGCAATATTATAGGCTAGAAATGAAGTTTGTAACAAACACAAAATAATAAATTTTGTGAAAAACACGTTCATAGGAAAACGGTAACAAGCTCTTAAGCAATTTTATTGATATTATATCAATATTACAAAACGTTATAATCGAAATAAGGAATCAATAACAATAATTTATGATAACATTGATATCGGCCCACGTAAACATGTATCTCTATAACTAGATATAGTATCTACTTGACACAATATATATTTTTAAGTGGACCTAGAAATATACTTAAGTACTTAGATATGAATCTCATAGATTAGATTGTAATCTATTTTGATGAAGTTTTTGTATGTTAATACAAAATCTTTGTTTTGTATACGGAGCCAGCCACTACTTAGTATTGGTATGGAGCCACTACTTGTAGTAGTGTGGAGCCTGCTGCTTGCTTTGTCAGCCTACAGCATGAATGGGCCGGCTCGTCTGGAAAAGTACCACACTCCCACAGAAGACGACGCTATCAGCCGCCATGCTTCGTCCGGTGAGTTCCAACTTCCTTTTTTTAGGTTTTCTAGGTTTTTATAGGCCGGCAACGCTTCTGTAACCCCGCAGGAATTGCAGTTGTCTATGAGCGGCAGTGATCACTTAAAATCTCGTGACCCGTCTGCTCCCTCTGACATAAAAAAAATCTTACTGTAGTATCAGGTAGATACTATATCTAGTTATTGTGATAGTTGGATAGTTTGGTAATTATTCTAAATACATATATTGAAAAACTATGCAAATTATTTACAAAAAGTTTTGTAAAGTAAGTGTTTATTCTCGTTGTTTTCAATCTCGCCATTTCAACCTCAAAAAACCAATTTATATATTTCAACATGTTTTTTTTATTTAATAACTAGCTTTTGCCCGCAGCTTCGCTCGGAAAATTTGGTCTGCTACTTAGAACTTTTCAAGGCAAACAATCCTACGGTACATCATCTTTGTGTAACTCCAATGGTTTAGGAAGCGTACGCCAAGATAGCTCTCAGAGGATAGATATTTTCCTGATTTAATTGACGTAATATTACGACCAAAATTACATAAAATCATTACAAATTGTAGCCTACATGTTATTCTGATAACCTATATTACTGTAAAATTTCGTTCAAATCCGTCCAATAGATTTTTCGTGAAAGAATAACAAACATACATACATCTTCAAGAACATCCGCATTTATAGTATTAGTAGGAGGATAACTTTTTTATAACTGTAACATATCAATTCACAATAGGTCTCTTTCGGTCTCAATAAATCATTACATCATGTAACTAGTATCAATATCATTCCTCTATTTCATAAACATAACCAAATAAATATAACAACTCAATTGTAATCACAATAAGAGTTTGACAGTCGTGTAACAAAATGTATAACTGGTCGTTGTAATCGTTTACAATTTACAATAAAAGCCGCGTCGAACCGGGGCGCACGCATTGTATGCCCACGTTAATGTCTTCGGGTCTGTTTTGTTGATTTCTATAAAATATTATAAATGAGATGGCTACCAATAAGAATGACCAAATATTACATCTAAAATTACGGTTGGAAGAAAGTACAGCTCTCGGTATCCCACCACTCCGTTGGTAAAGCAACAAATATATTTTTTATGGAATAATATATTAGAATATTCCAATATTTATCAATTAGACTATTTCAATTAATCTTGTGAGTTAATCCCGTGATTTACTCACTAATACATTAACAAATAATGTTCAAATTAAGCGATACACAATATTTTTAATCTTCAACGAAAGAGAGTAGCATAATTATACTTATTTTAAGTGCATAAATAAAATATACACAAGTAAATGTCCAGTTTCTAATACCACTTGATGAAATACCCCATCGTCAAATGATAGTTATGACATTGCAAAGGTTAGGTAAAAAATACAGTCAAATTGAATTTATCCGTATTACAAAAGGAATGCTGATTGCAGGTTATTATGTAGGCACTGTCGATTGCCGCTATTCAATAAATTTAACTTTGATAAATCCATCAATCATACTTCATTCTTCAAAAGATTTAGGTAGTTAATTTAATTTATTACCGACTTTAAAAGAATGAATAATAAGCAAGCAAAAACTGTACAAGGACGATAATGATGCAAATTATAGGTTCATTAAAGACTGATGTTATTTTTTCTATACCAGGTAATTTTGCAAATCTAATTTAAATATTATATATATTTAAACATATCGAGTGGTATACACAAAGATAATATATGTTTGTAGAATGGTACACTTGTATAGTGACAATTTAAGTGAAAAGGCTATTATTTTTTCTTCTTAAAAAAAAATAGTTCCAGTACTTTCGATGTGGCCGTGCATCTTACGCAATATAAATCCAGAAAAATGGAATATTCTTAATATTTTATACACGGCCGTTCTCAACAGGTAAGCATGAATAAATTCTTGACCGACGACAAAGCTCTCACAGTTGGACTACCTTTTTCATAAAGTGTCGGCGATGTTAAGCATTTTTTATTTGCCCATTTGCTACCAACTGCGTTATATGAAAAATGGATCGTAACCATACCCTTTTCTCGTGCTTTTTTTCTCTGTATAAATCATGTCATTAAATTTTAATAGTCACTGTGCTGGGGTTAGTTAAGGCTTTTGTTGCGGCCATTTTGAGTATCCTTTGATTTGATTGTTACTATTTAGAGCTATTGTAATCGTTTGATGGTTAACTCGAGTAAATGCCATCTTAATTTCATTAATCGACCCCTTTGTACGAATTAAGATTTAATTGTGTCGATTCGAATGCCTTTCATGTAACAATGTGTGGAATTCGAGGTATTTTCAAAGTTAATGATGAACATATGTTAGGAACACGTGCTTGTACAAGCCTTTTTGTTGGAATCTCAAGAGATGAAGAGACTTTTATCATGTAACAATACACAATGGGATAACGGATTGTGATCATCACATTCCTTCTATCTTTGATTGTGCTTTAAACTGAACTTTTTCGTTTTCTTTCTTTTGAGTTATTTTATCAGCTTTAGTGAAATAGACATAATGCCATTTGACGCTTTGCCATTTGGTCAGCATTATTTGTATTAAAGTATGAAAATGTTATTGAAGTCTCTTAAATGTCAAGATCTATATTAAATACTGAATTTTTTCTAGTTCTACCTGGCAAAATTGTTAACATGTAATGAACCAACAAACAAACAAAAAGCTCCTAATTCAGGTGTTTTGCTGGCAATATAAATTATTCTTTTCTGATATTTTACGAGTGTATAAGTCATTAGTGCGAAGAAGATCATCTCTATGAGGTCAAGGTGTCAAATTTTATTTTCACTCAATTCCATACAAAAATATTTCAGTAAAGTAAGAACACGAAACGCCGAACAATAGCACAATAAAAAAAAATTTAAACACAAGTTCGTGTTCAAATAAAAACATGGTTATCAAAATCGAACAGCGATCGGTTTTGGTATCGATTTTTTCGTGGATACCAAAAAGAGCGCGGGGCGGTATCGCCGCGAGCGCAGCGGGAGGGGCAGGGTGTGGGGAGGGAGAAGTGCGCGGGCGAAGGGCAGAGGTCACGCAAGCTTGCGGTGATGTAGTGCTGGCCTACGTCAAAATGCTGGTTTTGATCTGTGCAAATGGGTTTCTTGTATCGTTGTATAGAGACAAGTAAATTTTAGTTTTGAATTTAAAGCCAAAGATACAAATAAATGAGTGAATATTTATTTTAAAGATTTGCGTTGTTCTTAATCAATATTTTTTTTGCTAAATTCAAATATCTCGGATAACTAAATTCACTCAATTCAAATAATAAGTTTAACGGATTTTCTAAATTGTCCCATAATCTTGAAACTTTTACATTTTTGTACTAAAAATACTTGCTTGGAACTTCAATCATAAATCACTATAATTACAAAAACATGATTATTTCTTTTTTAATAAATCTCACCTAATTGATATTTAATTCACTATTATGTTCCATGATAAATGCTACGACCATATACCATATGCATACGTACAAACAAGTACCTATATAAGAAATTTTAATGACGTTTCGGTTTCAAAACCAAAACCAATCCGTCAAACATCACTAAGGACCACACCTTGCTCTACCTATCCTCTCATGGCGAAACGTAATTTTAATTCCGATGGTCGTGTCGTGGTAATATATTACTTAATTCGTGATATGCATATATGATTTTTAAAACACATTTTTAATTTTAATCAATGATTCAATCCAATTTTTTACAATAACTTACAAAGTTATATTAATTTACTTTACATACATAATAGCTTTTGCCCACGGCTTCGCTCGTGTCAATTTTGGGGGGAGTAGGAAAGGATTTAAGTCGCCTGTGTCACTCTCTAGCCCTTTAAAAATCACACTAAGTCGTTGCTCATAGATAAAAGATCTATACATCCTTATGATTATATAATAGCGATGTCAAAAAATTAAGAAAACCCTAGGGCATAGTTTTACAAAACTATCGATAACCATTGAAAAAGAATAGACATCACAAATTAACTCGTAAAAATCCGGAACTATCGGTAAAATCTATCGATAAAAATCGATTGCGACGACAGAACGAGACTAGACTATGGAGGTTTATAAGGACCTACATGATCGAGGCGTTTATTCACGGTGTTAAATTTCAAAACATCATTGAATGGGTTTCGAGGGGTGAGTAGGGTTGTAACTATTTGTAATCGAAAAATTTAAGATTATTTTAAGTATTTAGTTAATAATTGTTTGTATCTTTCAATAAGTTTTGACGAATTTATAAGTACAACTAGCAAAAAGCGCTAATTCTTAAGGCCTCACGAACTGTTTTTTGTCTTTCAATCTATTAGTCTGTTTTATCAGAACGTTTAGTTATTGTTTCAGAATTCCTGAAAATACATTTTATTTAATCACCTACAACAATCATAAATTATATGATTTATTTTCTACTCAGTATCAAATTACTCTCAACTTGAGAATATTTGTAATGTTTTAAATTTCTGTTATACCAACCAATTTTACTTCAGTCAGTAAACTCGATATTTGAACACGAATTCGTTTCCGCAACTCATCTATCAACTTGAGTCATTCACCAAAATAGCTACAGTCAACCCTGGATAAGCGAGAGTTCAAGGGAGCACACTCTCATTCTCGCTTATAGAGGTTTCTCTATAACCCGAATTTTTCGCAAATGCAAGTAAATGGGTAGCGTTTCTCTCTCATAGAGGTGCGCAGTAATAACAAGTCACAGCAAGTACATTATTTAGTTCCACGAAATGTAATAGGTACAAGATTCGAATCGAAGTGCCAACCCTAAGTAAATCGAACAAAACACGAAGGTATTGATGCAATCTCGGTTCGGGACGATGCGCCGACGCAGATGGAAGGCTGTATGCAAATAACGCAGGAAACAATGACGATCGCTGTTAATATACTGCTTTACATAATATAATTGTCGGATATTTTGTGTGCCATATTGTTTTCACCTGCTGGTTGAATTAATCATCATGTAAATCTGACTTTTATCGTCCTTCCTCTTCCTTCCTTTTTCATTGCTTTTATCTCTAGTTTTGTTTAATACTTTTTTAACGTAATCTCGCTGTTTAAGCATATAACTTTATAGATTTGCTTCATTTTATGTCTTATCTAGATTGAAAAATCAATATGTAAAAATTAAACTATTGAGAAAAATAGCTAAAAAATGCGTCCTTGGATGAAGAAATAAATGAGTTACTGATTTTTTTATTGACACATGAATGCGATTTTATCTTTTAGATACTCTATTAAAGGCGCGACTAAAAGCTAGTAAAAAAATATAGTAAAAATAGTAGTAGTAAGTATTCTTCAACAAATTACTAAGAGAGCACAAAGTCCACTTACACTTCATGTCCAGTTTGAACTTGGCGTGGTTTACAACTGGAGCAATGTATGGCATTCACAAATAGTTGCGCCTGCGACGCTCGCGGCCAAACGGAACGAGGTGTCGACGGCTCGACGAATGATCCCGCGCTCTGCGAGGAGAAACACGCAACTTATCGTTCCTTATATATTTATTGAATTAAATATGAATTCAGTTTTATAATTTCCTCATTATTAATTAAAATTTCATTTAAGAGAATTAAGGAAAAAGAAAATTTCGTGAGAAAGTCAATTATTTATTTCGATTACTCGATACGTATACGGTACAATATTTTCTGCTTGCTTAAAAAGGAAGTCATTTGGTACATACAATTTTATTTTCTATTTGCGTATTTTGCTTGAAATTATTTTGTATTAAATTTTCTGCCAGAAATTAAATGAAAATGTATAATATTTTATAAATAAATCAACAGCATCTTTAATAATGAATTATGCGTAGAACATGCAGCTCTTGTCTTAAACATTTTACTACAAATTCCGCTCATCATTGAAGGTTTTAAAAGAAACTTTATACCACGTACGACCACACTGTGGAACGAACTGCCTGCAGCGTTATTTCCGGACCAATACGACATCGGAACCTTTAAGAAAAGAGAGAGTATAATTATGACTCTTACAGAGAATACTTATAGTATTAAAGGACAAAGATAGAAGAAAAAACATGTTTATTTGCAATGGATGATTGTACATAAGATCTTAAGACATAACTAAATTATTTATTCTTCTTTTATAACAAAAGAAAACAATATTGCGAGCCCATATAAAGCTAAAGCCCAGCTTTAGCTAGTTTTATTGCAATTTTAATTTAAAGTCACATTAAAAATTCTAGTAGCATCCTTCTGCATCCAGTTCCATCGTAGGCTTTGTAATGGCGCTACAATGGCGTAGTTTGTCGAACGTTTGACTCCGACCCCTGACTTATGTACCTATAAGTTCACACCAAAACATGCACCGATTCAATACTTCCTACTTTATCCTTAAAGTCATAAAGTACAATTTAGCTCAAGTTAATTCATAATTTCTGTGACAATTTATAATTTATTAGGCGTTTGTCACCGACATTAATATGGGGTCTTGTTATGATTCGTTTTATTATATTTGACATTCGGTTTCTTGGAGCCGATTAATTTTAAATTATGTCAACCGATCTGTCGTATATGTATAATGGTGGTAAATTAAAAGTGCAAAATGTATTTTAGGAATCCTATTAAGAAGACCATTATTATTGACATAATGTTCATTACTACTTCACAAGTTTGGATTGCATTGCAGATTGTTCACTTAATCAATAAATTAATTTATAACAATAGATGTAATGCAATGTAAAAATTAATAACCTAAAAGAATATTGTAACTGGGATATGTCCGTACATAAAAGGTAGTAAAGAGAGAACAATAATGAGAAGCCTCATGGACCAATAAAAGCCAAAACCAATTTTTGAATTATTTTCGTTTGTCCGTATGGTTGTACGCGCACAACGCAGAAACTATTACTTAAATAAAATTTGATGCACTTTTCAAAGTTATCACATAAAAGGTAAAATTTAAAATCTAGTGGAGGTTCCAATTTGACGCCGTTAAGAACTAGAGATATTGAAAACAGTAAATTACGCGCGCAAGAAGTTGCGGGCATAAGCCAATTATAGAATACAATATTAGGCAATATGAGTATGAACCCTTGCATTTATTTTCACTAAATATACTTATAATAATTCAATATTGACGTGAAAAAGTGCCTATGGAGGTTTAATTTCTGAATAAATATATTTATTTTTTATATTTTAATAATGTCTGTTTTTAGGTAGAAGGATTATACTTACTGTAGATTATAATGTCTATAGTATTATAGGCTAGACCCGACTTTCAATCTCAAATGGTTTAAGCTTAATAAAAATTATAATAATAATGGTAATTACAGTAAACATCATATTTATTCATGTCACCTTGTAACTCGATTAAATTCAAATAATTAAAATCATTATTTAAAAACATTAATTATAAGATACAATGCAGTCTATAATCAATTTATATAAATATCTGTGCACTCATACCTTGCACTATAAAGCTGTGGCCAGATTTCAAAAGCGAAAGCGAGTTCTTGATTTAAATAATTTTATTTCAAGTTTATAATTTATTATGAAACTTGTTTAAATTATAAAATTTATTAATTACGTACTGACAACTGTAGGAAATATAATATATATTAGCTTTATCCCGCGGCTTCGCTCGCGACACAGTCAGGGGGATAAACAAAGATAAAAACTAGCCTATGTCACTCTCCAGCCCTTTAACTATCTCCACATTAAAAATTATACTAATCCGTTGCTCCTTTTTGACGTCAAAGACGGATAAAAAACAAATACACTTTCCAATTTATGATATTAGGATACAACTTAATTTACAATTATTGAATATAATTTATATTTTATTTGACTCCGATTGCATTAATTGAAATACATGTATTATATAATTTTTGATATTTAAATTTGACATGTGGTTTAATATTTCCATAGAGTTACTTGTCTATTATAAATTAATCTGAATATAACTTTTATAACTGTATTGTCCAATTGTCTATGATCCAATAACACTTTACTTCTTGTAGAGAAAAAGTTGTTTTGAATTGTTATCAAATTAATCGTACTATCGCTAGAAACTAATGTGTTTTATTAAAGTTTAATGATAGTAAAATAAGCAAAACAATCCCTAATGGATATTTTATAAAAGACCGCGGCAACTTATCATCAATGCTGAATTTCCTTGGAATTTAACCAATTGGCGTCTTTGACTCTACAATGACTTTTTGAAGATATATTTGGCCCGAACCGCGAATATTACATATAGGTACACATGTATCTGTATTTAGTATGGAAACAAAATTTTACCTAGATGACGACATTGTAAACGCTACACAAGCCTAACTATAGGTAGTAAAAAGAATACGGAGAGCGCAATATGAATATTTTTATAAACCCGCGACCTCTCATCAGTGAAAACGAATGTTCTAGGAATTTGAAAGACATGGCGTCGTGAACAAGACCAACTCTACAATGAGTAAGGATGTTTCCATCTACGTCTTTTTGTAGTTACGACACTGAATTAAAACTATACGACCGCGTAGATTTTTATGGTAGGAGTTTCTTGTACTGCCAGCCAAGATGGTGATTTCAGCTATGAGTACTGTGGCTCAAGAATTTTATGTTCTAGAGAAAATTACAGTTCTATGTGACTTTATTGTTTTGTTTTTATTTTATTACTTTTATGTTAAATAATTTTACAGTTAGAAAATTTATTTAGGACTTTATTAACAGTTCTTAAGGATTTTTAGTCCATGGTTCTAAATAGTCTTAGATTAATTCTTTGGAGATAAAATACTATAAATATACTATTAGGAATGTCATTTCAGAAAACGGTTGAAGTTAGTTATCATCAAATGAATATTCGAGGGAAGCAGTTGTATTGTTGACTATAATTGACATTTTTATAGAAGATTGGGATGGAAGAAATTCGGTAATTAATTATTCTCTTTTAATTCTCAGTAATGTTAATTGATATTTTTTAATATTTTTTGTGAAGCTTGGGATGTAACATGACCTTTATAATTTGACGCGTGCTGTATCAAAAAGAGCTAAGAGGATTTTTTATAGAACCGAGAAAGAAGAAACTTCTAATCTCTTCATTAGTTTATCGCTGAAATCTTTATTCCGATCCAATAAGGTCCACTTTCCATTATACACTCTCGAAATTCTTAAGACGATTTGTGACTTCATGGAATGCTTCTCGTAGTTGTTCTTGAATGTTTTAAAAGCCAATGTCGGTTATTTAAAATTGAGTTTTTTACTTTAGGAAATAAAGCGTTGTTTTCTTTAAAATATTTAAGTAATGTTGGTTATATTTTTGATATAAATAACATCGTGGGAAACGAAGCGTGCCCCCAGGCATGTCATGAAACTTCGCAAGTGAATGGGACGAAAAAAAGTGCCGTATTCCGATTAGCTTTTACATAATAAGTTGAGAGTAATCTGCAAGAGTAATAGATATAAATAGGTATACTTATGTAGGATTGGATTATAAAGCATTGAAATAATTATAAAGTTAAAAAGACTTATTTGTATGACAGCAATATTTTTTCTATTCATTTAAAGTTATTATTTTAGTTTCATTTATGATTATGGCAATATCAATTATTTCCAGTGTAACATTATGATAGGTAAAAATATTAAAATATAACAAGCTACTTACAAGTAATAAGATATTTTGTACTTATATTTTATAATTATATAATTTTGGTATGGAATTAGTCAGCCAAGAACATAATAAAATATTTAAAAAGCTATCAAAGACGCACATAATCCTACTTATATTATAAATGCGAAACTTTGTGAGGATGTATATATGTTTGTTATACTTTCACGAACAAAACTATTGGAGGAATTTGCATGAAACTTAACAGTAATATTGGTTACATATCAGAATCACATATACGTAAGCTAAAGAGCGAAGCCGCGAGTGAATGCTAGTTACTTATAAAGTGTTGTTGCCACGCAGAGAGCGAAAAGCAAAAATGGAGGCTTTAAAAAGGGCAAGCGCTCCGCTAAGTTACAGGGTAGAAGGGTGATAAATTTCAATCAATGGACAGAAGGCGGCTGACGCCCGACCGAAACTCGGACATTTCAAAATGTCCCAGTTTCAGACTGTTTCAGCCCCTTAGCATTGGACTTAAAATTTAGTTTTCGGCAAGTATTATAGATAAGAATTAGACATGAGCATGTATATTTAATGAAATAGATTTTAATTTAAGCATTTTGGCCTTACTGGGTTCGATCCCTGGTGATGGAAAATTATAATATAGGTATTCTTCTGATTGTAGTGGCTGTTATAAATTGCAGCGGTATTTCCGGACCAATGCGACTTCGGAACCTTCAAAGAGCATATAAAACCCTTAAAGGCCGACAACGCTTCT
>JADGIL010014765.1:0-21261 GCA_020352625.1 Cactoblastis cactorum
CGACATATAAGGTACCCGCATACCAAATTTCAAGTAAATCGGTCCAGTGGATTTTCCGTGATGCGCGTTCAGACAGACAGACAGACAGACAGACAGACAGACAGACAGACAGACAGACAGACAGACAAAAATTTCCAAAACAGCAAATTCGTTATCTGTATTGATAACTAAGTATATTCCACAAAGAATTTTCAAAAAATATCCAATGTACAAATTTTGCTCTTCTACAGTTTTATTATATGTATGGAGGATATAGTAGGACAATATTTGCAGATATGTAATCTTTAACTCTAATGCAATGAAATAATGTAATCATAACCCCTGGTAATGTTTATATTTTGTAAATACTTGAAATATTGGATATAACCTAAACTATGTTCATTTAATATTATCACATATGTTATGGAATAGAGTCAGAAACAATCGTCTTATATATTGAAAATATTATCCTTACCTACATATGTTCTAACACTCTTTATTGGTTAAGATATGATCTAAGTACTTAAGCACCTACCTCTGCAACAATGCTGTTGTAGTTTTCATACATGATCTCCTCACAAGATACAGTTTTGTTGAAGGTGGAGTGTTGGGGTAAGCAATAGTCTCTGTACTCAAACAATGCGGTCAGGTTGTTCTCTATGGAGTAGTTCGTCCTAGGCAGAGGCTCGGGCCTTTGGCAAATCTTGGTGTCATTCAATACGTAACGCGTCCAACTGGCGTTGAACCGCGGGTCCACTACGTCGCACTCTGGCACGACGCATCTGCAATTTACAAACCACATACTTAATATTTATTTAGTTATACCTACATGAAAAAAGTTAGTAACTAAATAAAATTAATAAATTTGTCTGTAATGTGATCAAAAATCAAAAAGTTTTTAATCATCATTTTGCTATTTATTATTTTGCAAAGCCACAAACGGACAGCGTTACGCAACGACCATTACTACAAAGAATACGAAGAAAAAGCTTGAGGGGCTACAGTATAGTATTATTATGTATATAATAAGATATATAGTTTTATAGCAGGACCAAATTGCAGAAAACAACCAAAAGAAGTTAACATTTTCTTTGGGATGAACTAATATTAATATTGATATGAGAAGTTAGACACGCTTTAGAAATCGCTATTTACGGAAATATATAGGGATAAATCACACAAATTGAGTTAGACCCCAACTAAGTTTGAGACCTGTATTATGGGACACTAACCAACGATACTATAATTTATAATAAATACATATATAGATAAACATCCAAGGCCCAGGTCAATCAGAAAAAGGTCATTTTCCATCAAGACCTGACTGGGTATCGAACCTGGGGCCTCCCGAGTATCGGTCAAGTACGTTAAGCGTTACACAATTCCAGTGCAAACAAACCTGTGGGGCACATCAGCAGCGGTGAAGACGAAGTTAAAGTTGCACATGGAGAGGAAGGAGTCCCGGAAGGCGAGTAGGAACAGCAGCAACAGCTGGTACTTGCCGAAGCTGCCCAGCTCGCTCAGGATGCCGTCCAGGTTGAAGCCCTCGTTGCTGCCCGCCATATCCTCCTGCACAAATATACTGGGTATTATCCTTTAGAGAATAAGAGAGGTGGAAATTTAAGAATCTCTAGGTAAAATGTGATTCTATAAAATCAATACTTGTAAAAAAACAACTCTCGCAACGTTGTAAAAGTCCATTATTAATTTATTCAGTAATTTATAAGTCGGTACGAAATTAGTTAACAGCATTCAATAAATGGTGACCATGTCGATATTTATTAAAAATCTTTTATGTAATTAAATTGATAAAGAATCATTATATTGCCTCCTCTTATGATAAGTAAAACCGTTAAATTAGCTGTTGTGATGATTCATAAATATTATCTTATTTTACTTGTGAATTATTAGTTAAGATATTATATTTGTGATGTTTGGGAGTATCTGACAAAATTAATATAAACCAAAGTCTATAAAACCTGAAAATTCACCATAATAACTGTCAAAATTGAACTGCAAGATTCCACCCGAAAATACATACATTGCAAGCTAAGTAAAAGCTTATAAAAAATTTATAGTCTCCCTCTACGCTCGCTACTTTTCTCGTTTAAAAGTGAATATCTCACAAATATTGACATACATGCATATAGGCGCTGTCAAGAACCTAATATTATCCTACTAATTTTACCTTTGAAAGTAAATACAAAAGCCCAAATAGTCACCTTTTCTTTATTTTTCTTTGCCATTTCTAGCCACGTCTGGTTGCGCTGGCGTTTGAAATGTCGTGCCTGTAACAAAAAGACATAATATTATAATTCATTTACTTTATATAAATAAATAACTAGGGACAAATTTTAGTTAGTCCCAATCAAAGTTCAAAACTTGTATTGTTTACTCTCACACAAGGATACTATATTTTATAATAAATACCTATATATAACGAGCCGAGTTTGGTATTATATAACAGAGTAATTTTACTATTTATTTATTACTGGCATTCGTTATTGTATTACAAAATGAAGGCTTCCAAATATGTTTTAATTTCTTGTATTATTCCTAAAAGCGCTCTCAGTCTTTCATGATCCTTCCTAAATTGTAAAATTTGGGAATCAAGCTTTGATTTAGATATGTATATACATTGACGTAAAAGTGCCTTTGAACTTTTAGTTTTAGTTTCTTTATTAAGATTTTGATTTTAACAGTGAAATTTGTAGTGTACAAATTAAAAGAGTTATAGTACATTAAAAAGTTATAGTAAAATTATGACGTTATGCTAGTTAGCAGCCGGAAAAATATATATGTAGATGAGGCATATTAATGAAGTCTCGATGTACTTTATTAAAAAAAAAATTATAGGTGCTCAGTCGTCGTCATACTTTAGTTGCAAGAATTTGCCAACGGTATATTTTTGATTTATCTTTGTCGGCGATACGATTGACATGCGCACCGCACCTCGACAGGACGTGTTGGGCTGTTTGGATATTTCTCCGAAACCCACTCTTTAGGGCCGGACGAGCAAATAATCTTTTACTAATGACTCACAAAATAATTTTTTTTTAAGAACTCTCTACAATCTCTATAATTTCTTTGAATATACATACTTACGTCATACTTTAGTATGTTATACACTAAAATAAAAAAATATTAAATATAGTTTTGATAATATAATGTATTAGAGTGAATGTATATCTCAACAAGTGCTCTGCTAACGGCAATTTTACAAAAAAATTGTTTTTTCCTTAAAAAAATGCTTATATTTTTTTCTGCATGAAAGGCGCGAGATTTTGGAAAAAAAGCGACGATATCCTTGTATTACTACATAGAATTGTAAATCTTTACTAATATTATAAAGTGGTAAAGTTTGTAACTTTAATTGTTTGTAAAGGCTAATCTTCGGATATACTGAGCAGATCATGAAAATTCTTTCACAATCAGAATGCTATACTATTCAGGAGTGCTATTGACTATATTTTAATGCCCAACGAAGTGGGCACGTGTCGGCTAGTCTGATATAAACATAAAACATCATCATTCATGAGCTCGTACGCATTTTTCCGTTATTGTTTTTTTTTTTTTTTTCAAATTCGGATGTAAGTGAGTGTGAAATAGGAATGATGACAGCATATGCTCATTCTGTCATGAACGTGATTTAGATACTGCTTTTCTAATCATATAATTTTATACTTCTATCATTATATATTTATAATTTTCAAATATAATTCGTGTATATTTTTCATACAGTTTGTTTAGTCCTGACAATCAATTTTTTTTACAGGAAGATAACTATTAAATAAGTCATATAAAATTATTTTTTCATGTGTGCAGTTCGCTATCTGATTAGCTCAAAAACCAAAGAAAATACTATAAGTCTAATATACTAATATTATAAATGGAAAAGTGTGTTTATCCATCTGTCACGTCAAAATGAAGCAAAGGATAAGTGTGATTTTTTATATTTAGATAGTTAAAGGGCTGAAGAGTAAACATACGCTACTTTTTGTCTCTTTCAACGCGAGCGATGCCGCGGGCAAACGTTAGTACAGTATATTTGAAATCATTGTAATTGCAATAAAATATGAATTACATAAATTTTGATATTTATTTTATGTAATTAAGCTAAATCAGCTCTTCTTCAGATAAAATAAACAGCCAAGTGCGAGACGGACTCGCAAACAAAGGGATCCTTACCATTATTTAAAAAAAAAAAAAATTAAATTCACGTTGAAAAATGCAAAAAGTCACGTTTATCGTAAGGGGGCGAGCCGTTTCTGTTAAATATTAAATTTATTTCATTTTAATTTGATTATTTTTAAAATTAATTTGTAAATAAATATTCTGTGAATATTTCAATCGTCTACTTGTTGCCTTTTGTTTAAATTAAATTTAATTATTTATTTTTACTTAAGTTACTAGATAAATACAAAGTCAGTAAAAATTCAAGCATCTATCTGTTGTCATTATCAATATCGAGCAAAAAGAACCGGGGCGTGAATTTAAATATTTCATGTTATTCTTGCTGTAAACACTGTAAAGCTTGTATTAAATTAGGGGTAAGAATATATATGTACCGATGTCAATGAAACTCCTGCTTCGAAAAATCCAAAGTCACTTAATTCACAACACGACCACTACTTCAAGATTTATTTATTATTAAATTAAATAATTTCAATTATTTACTTATATATAAGTGATATAATCGCAGAGTGGGTAAGACAGCGTCCAGCGCGGCCGTGGGGCGGCTTATAAGCCTTCGCCAACAGTAAAATTTCAGACGTAACTTTGTTACACGTAATGGCTTACACAATTTGTATGGCCATTGTGTTTGTATGCATCATTTTTACCAGCATTTAACGGGGTATCATCGAGGAAATCTGGTACACTAGAAAATGTCGGTGACTAAGGAAAAAATACAGCTTTATTTGTAAGGAAATAATTCGTGTCATAGAAAATTGACAATGGTGTGATTCACGTATATGTGACGATGAGGTGTACACTACAAAGACAGGCACTTGGACTTCGAAGCTCTGGTATTCGCCAGTATGTATAACAGATAGAGATTTTTTAAGAAAGTTAAATATGTCTCTATATAAGAGATTCTATATAGGGTTTTATTTATTTCCGATTACCCAAAACCATCATAAATATTTTTACCAAGCAATTTGGCAAAGGTAAAACAATTTTTACCTTTGCCAAATGCAAAGTAAATAAAAGAGTCTCATATTTACAAAATATTCTGTAAAAATGAATTCTGTAAAAATTTTGTTAATTAAAATTAACTTTATCAAATTTTTATTTTTGCTATCTATATTCTTATTTAACTTCCCAGTATAACAAACGTTCTGATAAACACTTCACTGACAAAGTAACATATCTTGTATGCGGAGTAGGCTTTTTAGATACTTTTTTGGGGCAGTTTTTGCTATAATATCTTTTAGTAATTCCTGATAAAAGATTGAAAATTGGGTGCGGGAAGATCTTACCTTTGTGGCGGTCGAGCATCATCACCCCGCTCCCGCTATATAATTATAATGTCATCTTTATTGAAGTGAGGACGATATATTTTTTTTATTCCGTACGGAACTGTGAGTATAGTTCTTTATTGTTGATCGAAGTAAATGAGACATTGCTTTTTCCCATTGCGTTGCTTCTTTTGGTATGACGAATAAGGAAATTCTGATTTTCAAATTATAGTAGTGTCTTGTTTTAATAATATTATAATTGTACCAGACATAAAAACATAAATATATTTTTTATTCCTCCGTGGTGTAACGGTTAACGTACCTGACCGCTACTCAGGAGATACTGAGTTCGGTCCCCGTCAGGTCATAGCAGTACGTGTATTTATTCTGGGATAAAAAGTAGTAAAAAGTATATTTTAATCTATGTCATACATAGTTCAACGCTGTGCCAAATTTCATCCAGATCTGTTCGGGGGTTTTTTGTGATGCGCGTACAAACATACAGACAGACAGACAAAAATTCTAAAAACGATCGCTTTGGCTTCTATAGGTCCTATAAAGAGTCCCTGTATATGCTTTTTTTTAAATATCTCCTATGTACAGACATAGCTCAGTTACAATTTTATTATATGTATAGATAAAATATAGTATCGTTGAGTTAGTGTCCTATAACACAAGTCTCAAGGGCTTACTTTAGGGCTAACTGAATTGTACATAATAATTATTTATTTTTTCTTCTCAATTTCTTTTAAGGGTCCATCTTTAATCTAAAATTTGTCTTCTAACTAAATCTAAATTTAAGACAAATTTCATTCGACTTGAATTATTTCTGAACGTAACATTTAAAATTTCTTAGGAACCCTTATCTTTTATTTAACAAAGATTTTATTTATACTTCATCATAATAATTTCAGCAAATATTGAAATAATGTTTTGAATTCCGATGTGATCCACATCACATCAGAATTCAAAACATTTAAGCTGTCGTTATGGTCTGCCGGTGCGTTAGAGGCGCTCCGCTCCGCGGAAAACATTCGCTGGAAACTATATGTTTGGTTTTGATACCATTCGCCATGGCTCTTAAGGAATACTTTATATCGTTCATTGATTGGATCGTTCTAGAATATCATCGATAAGTCGTGTTGAACAAATCAAATTTATTTGTTAAACATAGGTACAAAATTCAGATGACACATTTTTTACAGGATCATTATATTTTGCTGCATTGAAACATACAAATATTTTTAAACATTTAAAATATAGAAATATAAATATTCTCTAATTGAATAACAACACAATCAAATGATATTTATAGTATTAAAAAATCATTTTTATTATCAACGATTATGACTTTTTAAAATACAAAATATTAAACTGATCTTGAGAGACTCACGTAAAATGAAAATTCTTCGTGGATTGTAACGATTAAGTATACATTTCTAATAATTTCAGTCATAACTTCAGTCACTTCAAAATGTTGTTCACACAGTCTTTTTCTACATATATATGTGACGAATAGGTATGCTATTTTAGATAAATAATTTTATCTTTTTTGGTATCCTATGAAATAATACATATTAGTACATGATGTTTACTAGCTTATGTGTAACAAAAGTGCCATGTGATTATTCGATTAACTTGTGTTTAGTGCATGTTCGTACGGGGACTTTGTGTTTTGAAATAATGTAAGATAGTTGCGTTTACTAGGAAATGTTCTATGATGTTTGTACGAAAGACAATGTGTGTTGTCAAACCGTGTGCATGTACACGCGCGTTCATAGCAACTTTGTTCTTAGGACAAAATATATCAGCATTTCGAGAATGTAATATTAATATAAACAGATTTTTTTCCAAGTCAATTTAGAAATTATGACCTAACTTTACAAACAGAGAAATAGATAGTAATATATTATTTTTTCGAGATGTTTACCATTACTAAAACAAGTTGCAGGCATTTCCAAAGATTAAAATCTACGAGATTTAAGTATACGTTTTTTAAATGCAAGTCCAGATTTCTGAGCCATCGCCGTTCTATAGTTTATAATAGTCATTTTTTAATAAAGGTAATTAAAACTCAACTATACGTTCAGTGGGATAAGAACCAACACTAGGTTATCTTCAAACTATAACTGGCGCGGTTGCACCAACTATAATTGTAAAAAGTAAAGTAAAATGTAAAATAAATTTGTAAAACTGACAAAAAGTATTCTAAGCATTTCCTTTACATTTCTGTTTACACTTTCAATTGCCATAACCCTCCTGTGTTTATAAAAGAAACCATAATCCAACTATCGTTCAGATTACTTTAACATAAAAATATTTGGTTCGAACAATTTTACAAAAATTTTAAATTAATCATAAACGTTTGTTGTTACAAGTGCAATACGGTTGGGACTTTTATTATTATCTAGGATTAATAAATGTTGACACGACACATGACCTGAGATAGCCCGCCGGCCGCGGCCGCCGAACCACTGACCTACAAACTAGAATAATTAAAACCCTCTTAAATTTAGTTTATTTGTTATCCACAAAGGCATTACATGTTAAATACGGGCAAAAATTCTATAACGTTTTTTTCGATGACATATCTCTAGATTTTAAATTGCAAAAGGATTGTAATACCAGTTTTTATTGGTAACAATATTGAAATGTTCCTAATAACGTCTGCCAGATCTGTTCTTAATGTCTGTTGTTTAAAAGATGTTGGTAAAAATTAGTTTGTCTAAACGCATCGTAGTCGTTAGTGATATCTTCTTGTATAATATTCTCTAATTAAGCACCCAAGTCGTTACTTTTAAAGTGTCGTTTCAAATGAATGTCGTTTCAATGAAAAAGACAACACAGCTAGAGACACAGAGAGAGATCTATTCTAAATCATTTAATAAAATCGTAGTTGGACAGTTTTTATTTTTACTACAATAAATTTTATTCTATTTACCATCCATTGAACTCTGTTGAATGTGACTGTGTGATAAATTATTCTAGTTAACCCGTTTAAGGGACGCGCACACTATTAAACACTTGTGTTTTATTTTATTTATTCGTTTATATTTTATGTAGATATTGCGTGTGGTAGTGCTCTATAAATAAATAAATCAACATGGATTTTTTTCGATCATCGATTTTAGTTTGTAAAGTCGGCGTTAGCTCTACTTTTTGTTCGTACCTAAAGACTTTTTAAAGGGATTTCCTAACAACAGAGATACATTCAGTAACGAAATTCATGGCGTAGTCTAAGGATTTAAATGATTATTTATGTAAGAGGGAGGCAAACGAGCAGACGGGTCACGTGATTTTATTTGATCACCGCCGCCCATTGACAACTGCAACACCCACGGGGACACAGAAGCGTTGCCGGCCTTTAAAATGCCCCCACCCTCCCCAAATGGACTACCAAACATTAATTTAAAATATTAAGAAGGACTTCATTTCAAAAGAAAAAATAAACAATCTCGTTAAATTTTATTCACAGACCATAAAATCTATGCAAAGAAGTTGCTGACATCAGCTGGTATAAAACTGTATGAATTGTAATCCACGTGTTTCTTGCAGACAAAAGGCTATGTTATGTAGAATTTTATATAATAACAAACAAATAATACTAATAGTAAATTGCTTATTTATTTGACAAGCTTACACAAGTGGAGAAAACGCGCATAAATTGTATTAAAGCATTGCCATATCCATCTTTCATTGACTGGCTAATTGTTAAACTGATGAATTGACTAATTTAATTTTTGCAGTGAAATATTATGTCTTTTGTTCTTTTCGTAACTAATTACTGTTTTCGATTAGTTATATGTTTCCACTTGTTGACACATTTTTTCATTATAAATTGTTTGAAAAACATCAAGTAAATTTCGTGATTTTTCTTACTGTTGAAAAAGTTTCGAAATAATATTTTGAAAGAAGATAAAAGGTTTTCGTTTGGAACTAATGATAAAAAGTTTAGTTAATATTTGTATAACTAAAATTATTTTATGTTGTAATTTTATTTTTTGTAGTTTAGGTTCTATTTTCTAACCGTCTAACCTAAAACTGGAAAAGATTTCTCCAAAAAAATATGAGCCTATCTTTGTGACAATATTTAAAATTTACTTGCTAGCATTATTGTTTGTATGTTAATAATTAAAACAACGACTGAACATTTACTTTAGTATATTAAATTTACATAATATATGAGAATACTGTGCCATTAACTGAACAAATCGTTCATTTCATACCATCAATCGTACCAATAATTATTATCAGCGTCACATATATAAGCGGGTGATATTTAACGACCAGTCAATAATTTCTCCAAGTTACGAGGGGCCATCTCCGGCTATCATGAGCTTATCAGGTGGACTACAAATTGCTATGACGACTGTGCCAAAGCGAGGTCAGGATTTCTAGTTTTGATGTATAACATCTTAATTTTATTAGAAATACCTTCAGAATTTTTCTTTTTGGTCACTTTATATGGTCACTCTATCACAATCATAACTTGATTTCTTTTTATAATTTTTTGATTAGTCTAACTGTACATAAATAAAATTAATAAAAAAAAACGATTAAATGGATTATCAAACCCTTCTGATATAATAGGGACCAAGACTGTTTAAGTTTCTTTCGGCATTTTTTCTCGTCAGTGGTCTGTCCGAAATGCTGATAGTCTATATAACACATATTAACATACCTCCATACATATCCTTCAATAAAACAAACTAATGAAATATGATATATGTACGAGTATTTCAATTCTATGTATGGTTGGTTGGAAAGGTACAACAAATTGAACTAATGTTACAAAACAATATGTCAACCTGACATAAATGAGAAAAAAACACGATAAGGAAGAAAATTGTTCGACAGAAGATAACATCTAAATAATTAAAGTGTAAAACCGCTTAACAGAGCAGTACAGATTGTTGTGTTACTCGTAACAGTCGCTGCAGCAATTGTTTGTTGCAACAAAGGAGTGCGGGAAACGACGCGGCGTGATGACTTGGATTTGCAGTTATTTATAAACTAAAGCAGTAGAATCGGACCAGATATGATCGTAAACAGTATATTTAGTCATGGACTGAGTAGGTGAACCAATGTATTTACATGCAAGCATGATTCATATGAATGGTATAATCTGTTGTCCCTTAAGGCCCGAAAGAATATTTTCACGACACCCCTAAATATAAATATAGGGACAAATCACACAGATTGAGTTAGCTCCAATTTATACAAACCTTCACAAACGATGTCATCAGATAATGAAAATAATAGTTTTCTTTATATTATAGCTTGCTCTAGTCGACTCTATGTTCATAGCATTTAGCACTTATTTTAGTGCAATACTGTTCCTGTTTATATCAAAATACATGTAAAATTAGCGAATCCGGCAAGACATTATTCTTTCTTAACTATGACCGTTAAATTAATATTTTCTATTAGTTTCCTTAAATTTTCCAACGTTCCTGTTCATTATTTTCGTTCAAAACGTTTTCCTGAAAATAATTTACACAACAGCGAAAATGTCCCGCATAAAACGATGATCAAAGTAAAATAATAAATAGATAGATTAGCAAACAGCTGTACTTTTGTAAGTAAGTTTCTTTTGGCTTATAATTTTGTTTTTTATTTAGGTCTTCCTGAAATGTCAGTCAGTAGTTAGTAGCAGAACGATGTAAAGATCAATTATAATATTTAATGTATTTAAAATAAAAAAAAACATCAAAGTACTTAATATTTTGAAAAAATCTAATGATTTAAATAACTTTGCCACCACAGTTATCATTTTCTGCCCCTCCTAGTGAGAAATAAGCATAAAAAACAATTACTAAATATAAAAAAATAGTATTTGCTGAACCTCTTCCCAGGCCAGACCGCGTGGTGGTCGAAGGCTTAGGCCAATCTCAGTTTAATTTAACGGTCGCTGCGATCTCCCGATAAGCAAATATTATGAGTGCAGCACGTGATCGCAGTTATTACAAAAATAATTGCACAATCGCGAGACTTGCTCCTGGTTCAGCTCGTGCGCCGCTATCCTGAGGAATATGCTCATTCAATATAGTATTTGTCAAAATTTGAAAAAGTATCATAAATTATTATTTCGATAAAATCCTTGTTAAATTTTTATTCTCTATAACAAAAATTTTTTTTCATAGTTTTTTAAATTCCCTTTTCCCAAATAATGTCTGTATTGTGTTATTGGTACTAATTAACGAAGGACATAATTAACAATTTTAGAATGTAAAAAATGTATCGCCATTTCGTATTTAAAAGAAAAGTTAACAAACACATTCTTTACATAGTACAGGGGGTGCTGACATTGTTTTAAAAACTAATTGAAATAGCTCTATTATAAACATCATGTATATTTCATCATTAGAAGTACAAATATTTGAACAGTCCGATGTATAGAACATATAAATTATTTTTTTTTTACTCAGATGTTGTCAAACAAAGGCACGAAAAAATTTACAGTTCTTCATGCATACCGATGCCATTCACACTTCCGTCTGTTTGAGGAATGCATTTCATACTTGTTTTACATAATCATAAAAGCAGTCGTGAAATTGGCGACACACGTAAACATTTCACACAATTGATGAACAATTCTAAGCAAATCTCATTGTTACAATACTGGCCACAAATAAAAAATAAATGTTTTGCTGATTACTTGCCGTATGGCATTTACTTAATTATGATTACTCGTAATGTGACTGTGAATATAACGAGTATGCTACACTTTAGTACTTTGTATGCTAGAATTTAGTTACATAGTCGTATACCTACGCAAATTTGTGTATGACTTGTTTTTGTATGAAAGAGGGAGGCAAAAGAACAAGCTGGTCACGTGATGTTCAGTGATCACCGCCGCCCATAGACACCTGCAACACCCGGGGGGTCACAGAAGCGTTGCCGGCCAAAACGTGTATGGATTATACACTAGGCAATAGACGACTCTACCTATAAATTATGTAAGCTCTTCAACTCCTGATCACTTCAGGCTTTTTGCCCCCACTGCTGAGCTACAGCCTCCCATCCTGTAAGATATCCTCATCCCTCATTTCTCCAACGCCTACTCATCTCATTACAGGTCGTGCCACTACTCTTTCCTATGCCGGCTACCGTTCGATCGAAGCCGGACTTCTCCTGCTGACGACACTCTGTCACGCCAATTGTACTTACTGTCCAGTACCACTTTAAAAAGTTAATTATTAACGTTTCGAAAATAGTTTCGTTATTCTATACGTATTTTAACACGTATTTTAACTTATATTAATAATGTAAATAGTTATGTGTTTAATATGTAAATGTCGGAAAAAAAATAAACACAGTGGAGTTACTGACTGCTTATTTAAGCAGTAATTTTTTTAAGTTAATGTACAGCGTAAAATGTCACAGATTAAACAATATCTCAAATAAGATTTTCATGTTATAGAAAATTGTATTTTATCTTCAAAACTTACTACTATACAAATAAACGTCCGAGACCAAGATCGATCAAAATTCATTCATCGGAGGAGACAATCTGAGTTAAGCAAGGAATTTCGTGCGAAAATTTTACATACATACATACATATGATTACGCCTTTTTCAAATAGGTAGAGACTACCTTCTACCACTTACTCCGGTTCTGTCATACTTTGTGAAATTTTTTATTTAATTCTTTCTTTGTATATTTTTTCACAAACATCAGAATTTTTCAAAATACACCGAATAAAATATACAAAAATATGCGGAATCAAATGTCATAAAACAAATATAAAACCGCAATTACCATTTGAACTTAAACTCACCTGGTACACAATATAACAGAAAATGTCGATCAGTTGGTCATCACTGCACTGGCCGAAGATATAAAAAAAAATTGATTATGAATTTAGAAAATTTGGAAGTTTCCGTGTGCGTGCGGCGCGGTTGGGACGCCGACGCAGCGCGGCTCGGCGTGGGCGCGGACTACGCGTGGCACGTGCTGTGCGCCGGTGTCGTACGCAAAAGAAAGGCTCGTCCATAATGATGAGCTGCAACCCAGAAACATAGCGTCATTTTCTCAGTTTAGTCACATTGGTGAAAAGACATAACCTGAATATAAAAACATTTTGGTTAAAGTTTCAGTTCAGAAAAGTGAGAGAACCTCTTGTAAACTTTGAGTTCCTTCTGAAATATCTTCTTAGCAGTGGACGTTTTTATTTGTTTTTATTTATTGGTATAAATGTACAACTTGTCCAATTTTTGGTAGCGTTACAATATTTACGAGTTGAAGCGATCTGAAGTCACACAGTTAACCATCTTTTTTGAAAACAAAATTGGATTGGAGTCAACGACTTGATTGTGTTCCTTTGTTTTACTGAATTAAATGCATAACAATCTTTATTTTTATTTTAGAATAACAGGAATTTATGAAGGCAAATATCTATATCTCTTTAAAGACCTAGAGCATAAATCACTTACTCCTGCTATTAACATTCAAAGTTTTTTTGGGAGCAACAAAAATTGTAGTTATAATTATTTTTAATACTGAACATAGTTTATTAAATTTAAGCCGTTATTCCTTTTGTACCAGACATCGTTCATATCACGCCTGACCACAACGCGGCATTTCTAATTAATAAAGTAAACGAGGTCGATTAACTTTATCAGAAGTTCATTATCTTTACGTAGTATATGTTATATAGTTTGTCAACTTAAAATATGTTAATGAACTTTAATATTTATTTCCTGTTTAATAATACAGTAATACTAAGATGATTTGATGTCGTGTTTAACAACATTATTTTTTCTATACTCAGTTGTAACTGTGGAGAACTTCTTATACCTTTTTCAAGTCACCAAAACTGGTTGTACATAGACATATAAACACATATTTTGTTTACACCCCACATGAGTCTTTTTTAAAATTACTAAATTTGAAAAAAAAATAGTTATGAAAATAAAACATTTAGAACTTTCTACGGGACCATGTTAATTTACATAACAAAGCGTGCATAAAACAATCCGCAAACAATAGTAATTGCAGTGCAAGTCCCGGTCAATGTGAAGTGCGCGCTCTGTCATGCCGCGCCAATGTCACAGCTGGTTGCACGCCTGCAATCACCTTTTACAAGGGCATGGATCATTTGACGGGGAAGAAAATTTTCAGGCTAACACAATTTTCATCCTCTGTAACGAAATCCGGTGTTTTAAATATATAGGGACAAATTACATAAATTGAGTTAGAAATTAACTAACGAATTTCGTTGCGTGGTTTAAAAATCGTGTAGAGACAGTCACTTTATCATTATAAGTGAAATATATCTTGAAATTAAAAAGATAGTTCCCGTGTAATACCTTGTGTTGATTCTACTCAACAATAGTACATTATAATACAAAAACATGACAACTACAGCAACGCTAACTATGTACAAAGCCATATTGGTATATAATAATGAACTATAATATAATATTATGAAATATATTTTGTCAAATCTATTTTCTATCGAACCAACGGCTAAGAATTAATTTTGTAGAATTCATAGTTAAAAGGAGGACTCTTATACTTTACAAGTAAGCAAATATCTCTCAAAATTTTGGAATATTCCGGTAACTTTTTGAGACACCTGGGCAAATTGCAATTGCCAAGCTACCAGAGTTCAGGTATAGCCTAGAGTTTCAGTTATTGGCATCCTAATAATGTTTGAGTAATAAAATTAAATAAACTTAAATGAACAATAAAATATTTCTTGGTTCTCCTTAGATTGCAGTGATCTTTCAAGATCCAGTCAGCCGAACAGCAAGCCCTAAATAGACCCTAAATGCGAAACAAGTGAGTTCTCCTATATGCATTGTATATTATCGGAAAAGGAAACCATAGAAAACAAGTAATTAAATTAAAATTTTAAAAATCCCCCTACACAATATAAAAAAACACACTCAAACTTACTCCTCTTTTTGCGTCAGGGGTTAAAACATAGCTAAGAATACACTCGATAAAATTACCTTTCTAACAAAAAAATAATTATCCAAATCGGTTCGTCCGTTTGGGAGCTATGGATAGGATAACACACACACACATACGTGAAATTTATAACACTCCTTTTTGTGTCGGGGGTTTAAAATGGATAACATTAGCATATATGTATACTCCTACTCATCAATAGGAGAATTTGTGATCACAAGAAAAAGCATCAATAAATTCCTACTTAAACAATAAGGTCCTTATTTATATCTAAAATGGCCATATTGTTGTTTCTATACAGTGACCGGTATCGGTATTACCGGACCAATACGACATCGGAACCTTCAAGAAAAGAGAAATCCCTTAAAAGTCGGCAACGCTTCTGTGACCCCCTGGGTGTTGCAGGTGTCTATGGGCGGCGGTGATTACTTAACATCACGTGACCCGCCTGCTCGTTTGCCACCCTCTGTCATAAAAAAGTGACATATTATAATAAACGTTACAACTAGAATGTATGTTCAACGCTATATTATATATATATAATTTTTGTGATTAATAAGCCCTGAATCACTGGGTTATTTACTATTTCAAAAGTTTGACCACAGGTACGTAAAGATGGTACATAAACATGCACTATGACACGTTTTTTTGCAAATAAATATATCATTATATAAAATGTATGTTCAAGCCTTAGTTCAAGCGTATATAGTTCAAACCTGACATTATACCTGGCAATATATAAGAGCAATGATGCAGACTTGGTGTTAACTCACTGTGTCATTTATTTAATTGTGTGGAAGCTTCGACCTATTTAAAACTATTTTCTAGATTTCTTTTTAAAATAAACCAACAGCGGTTAAAAATGCTTAGATTATAGTATGGTCAATAATAGGTTTCTCTGTCTATTGCATTAATGTAGTTAAAAGTTGAACTCAACAGTTATTTTGTAAAAACTGATTGATTGATCTGTAAATTCTAAACCCATCAAGTGTACCTGAAGTTTCAATTCAAAGCCTACTCGCTAGCATTGGTAAAGAAGATCAGCATAATCACTAAAAATTCAAGTTCTTAGCAAATTTTCCACTATGAGCGATTATTGGAAAATTAGGTAAATACTTTAAGTTAATGTATAATCAACAATAGGGGGCCAAGACTGCTTGAGTTGCTTTCGGCATTTCTGGTCGTCCCAAAATTCTGGTAGTCTGTAGCTTGATTAAGATAAAAATATTTATTAACTATTGACGAGAAAAAGTACCTGTGAAAGTTTAATTTCTGAATAAAGATTTTGATTAATTAACCATCCATTAGTTAAGTACGAAACCAATAAAGTTGCTAAATAGTTTATTAC
The DNA here is from genome assembly GCA_020352625.1 of Cactoblastis cactorum. Taxonomy (NCBI): domain Eukaryota; kingdom Metazoa; phylum Arthropoda; class Insecta; order Lepidoptera; family Pyralidae; genus Cactoblastis; species Cactoblastis cactorum. The sequence goes on from JADGIL010014765.1 coordinate 16,706, forward strand.
AATTAAGAGATCCATATTTCTGCGACACTGATTTAGGATATAAATAAAAGAGTACACAATACTAAAATAGTGTATTCATTATTAGTATTAATAATAGTTATATAGAACTTATTACTTATATAAAATAAACATTATTATTATTATTATTGCAAATAGAAACACGACGTTCCTATTATCACAGGCGCAATAACTTCAATTGTCCTTATAGATTTTATACTGTCACAGTCACGACATTTCACTGCAGTCACAATAGTATAATAACATTATATCATATTATATATATGGTTTAGTGATCACCAAGGGCGCATTGTGATGGAGGTGTCGAATGAGGAACAATGTTTACTACAAGTCAACCCGCTTCTTGTTCGAGTTGCCGATGTCCGCGGCCTCCTCGAAGGTGTCCGGCAGAGCCACGCCCAGCGTCTCGGGCGTGAGGAAGATCAGCGCACCCGACAGCAGCGCCAGCGAGCCAAACAAAGCGAAGGGAAGCTTTTCCCACACAGCTGCACCCTGAAAATGAGAGCAGTCTGTTAAAATCTCTAAAAATATTAAAATATTGTAGTTGCGGCAAATTTAATTTTTTTATGTATTATGTAAGAGGAAGAAAAACGAGCAGGCGGGGCACGTGATGTTAAGTGATTACCGCCGCCCATATACAACTGCAACACCAGCGGGGTCACAAAAGCGTTGTCGGCTTTTAAAAAGCTGCTGATAGCCGCCATGGAAGTGTAGTACTGCCCCGGACGAGCCGACCCATTTATGCTGCAGGCTAAAAAAGCATGCAGCACGCTCATATCACTATGAAAATCTCACCTTGACAAAAATCGAATCTCACCTTGGATTTTATTATAATATTTTATACTATCTCTTTCTTCTCATAAATGCTTCGAAATGCTAGTAGTCTATAGCTTGATTGGGATTTAAATGTTTATTAATTGGCGACGTGAAAAAGTGCCCGTGAAGTTCCAATGTTTGAATAAATATTTTGATTTCATTCATAAACTTACTAGTGCCGGCGTCAGCGGAGCCAGTATGGAGCCAACACGTCCCATCATCGAGGAAAAGGCGAATAGGGAGTGTCTGTACTTTGTCGGGTACAGTTCCAGGGTGTACACGTACACGGCAGTCATCGTCATGGCGCTGCTGAACGTTCCGATGAGGTACACCGCTAAAGAAGCATCGGCTTGGTCTGAAATATTACACCGCATAAAATTATACAAATCAATTAATTTTTAAATGGAACATAATCAATATTAATGTTCAGATTATAAAATATTATAACATAAAAAAGTTTAATCATGGAAGAAAACTCTGAATTTCGAGTTATAACCCTCATATTGAAATATTAATAGGAGATGTTAAAGCTCTTTTGTCTGAATATGTTTAGATGCTTTTCCATATTTACTTTCGGGCATGAAAATGTACGCTGTCTGGCAGGCGGCGCCGATCCAAAAAGCGATGACTAGCACCGGCCGTCTTCCCAGGCGATCCAGCAGCAGCACCGCCACCCAGTATCCCGGGATCTGTGCCGCTGACACGGCCATGTAGTTCAAATAGCGGTTTCCCGACATGTTCACGGAGTTAATAGACATGCCGTAATAGATGAACAGGTTCGTAATCCACCAAATAGGAGAGATCACGCATCGCAACAATATTTTCCTGTTTCTGAGCACTTGCACCACGAGCCAGGGTTCCGACGCTTTTTCCGTCTTATTAATCAGGGCCATTTGTTTCTCTTCTTCTGCAGTCGCTCTCAGTGCGGCCAGTGACTTCTCAGAAAGCTGTTTTTTGTTTACTGTAGCTATTTTCTTCAGTACTTTCTCAGCTTTGTCGTAGTGACCTGAAAAATGAGTTATTAATTTTAAATATATCTCTGATCCATTTGCTGAATTAGTCATCGAAAATAAAATGTATATAACTTCAAATTAAATTACAATAAAACTGCTGTTTTAGTGAAGAAATATTCATTTGATTGTTTTAATTGAACAAAAATATAATATCAATTTTGTCAATTCGAACCTTTGCTCAAATACCAGCGTACAGACTCGCAGACGATCCACAGATAAACAAAGCTGATAAGTTGAGGGATATATAGTGCGAGAGTGAGGTTCTTCCATTCCGGGACGGCCCAGGCGATGAGGCCCATGGTGATCTGACCCACAGAGAAGAATGTATTTAGGGTCGCGCCCGCCGCCACCCGGTATTTTGGGCCCACGACCTCTGTCACTGAAACAATAGTCGATTAAATAAGGACTTGTTCTGTAAGACATATTAATTATTTATTTATTTATTATTTCTAAAAATAAAATAAATATTACAACTTTATGCAATCTAAAAACCATGTAGGTTTGTCTGGAGAGCATATTATCATTGTTCAATATTATTTTTAATGTATACAATACAGTAGTGCTTATATCTAAATGGTTTACGTTCTCTTTGACATTTTATTACCTTGACTGAAAATGGGTCATCGTAGGGTTATAGTAAAATTACATTTTTATTGTTGTAATTGTATATACTTTATTACATTTTACGATCAACTATTAAGTACCCTTTTTTTCTCACAGAATAAATAAAGATCTGTTACACGTCTATAAAAATATAATTTAAAAGATTATTTTTTTCAGTAGTCATTCAATCAGTACCCGGTTAGTAGGATGTTCTTTGTCTAAATTGGCACGGTATACAATATATGTAGATAAAACAAAAAAGATATATGACAATGTTTGACGTCTAATGCAATAAAAATATTAAATTACTATCATACAAGGTCGATAAGACAACCAAAAGAAGGATGTTAACTAGACGTCCATTCTGTACACATGTTTTATGATTAGGATAAGTGGATTATAGAAATTTACAAATTCATTGTATTTACGATACTCACCTTCATTCAAATTATCGTAAATGATATGAATAAACAAGCGGGAGGATGTATGGATGAATGTATGTATGAATTACTCTTTCACGAAAAAACTATTGGGCGGATTTAGATGAAACTTTACAGAAATAAAGGTTATTTATTATACATCAGAATACCATTTAGGCTAAAGACCAAATTCCAAGCGAACGAATAGCCGCGGACAAAATCTAGTATTCTATATTTTTTCTTTGCTTCCAAACCATTAAAGCTATTAATAACTTTGGGATAATTACCCCTACTTGAATAAAAAATCTAAAATTGGGCAACCCTTTATAGGAGTTTTCAAGTGGAAGGCCCTTTTTGCCCTCCATCGGCCCTATCCAACGGTTCTATTATTCCGCTAATGATAATAAGGACTTTTCTTGTGGACCGGAGTGGATTTATCGGCTTTTTTGGCTGTGATCCCGGGCGGCCGATTTTAGGGGACTGCAATGAATAATTTTTTTTTTTAAGGAAGACTTGAGTGCGTTTGACCTCAATCTCACCTGATGGAAAGCGACGATGAAGTCTAAGGTGGAGCACGCAAACTCAAGTAATGCCTATTCACTCTTGCCTTAAAAATCCCCATATTAATTAAATCTATACATATACTAATATTATAAAGAGGTAAAGTTTGTAACTTTGGTTGTTTTTTTTTAAAGCTAATCTTCGCCAGTACTGAACCGATGATGCAAATTCTTCCACAGTCGGAAAGATACACTATTCAGGAGTGCTATATAGGCTATATTTTTGTAGAAATTTATAGAATATAAATAAATTCATCCCTTCTACTTGAAAACGGAAGTTTGTAAAAGCCATTCAAGGGAATAAAACAGGAACTACATATCATATTTTTATTATGTGTTTTGTCCATACATAAGTTTAATAAAATTTATATTTAAGAAAAAAATATATAGGGGCTCTTTTTAGGACCTATAGAAGCCAAAACCATTGTTTGTAGAATTTTTGTCTGTATGTTTGCACGCGCATCATGCAATTTTGGCATAGCGATGGACGATGACCTGGAATAAAAGATAGGCTACTTTTTATCCCGGAAAAATGTACGGTTCCCGAGGGATATAATTTATTGTAACCGAGCCACTAATAAGTAATCTACGCGGACGAAGTCGCGGGCATTAGCTAGTATTTATATAAAATAAGCAAACTAAATGTAAATCTTCGTGAACATTCATACCACTGACAAGTCCACCATTTACCTACTCGTAGCCTTCAAGTAAGGGATAAACGTGACACTGTGCATAAAATAATCGAGTGTCCTCACTGCCCGAGAAACTTTTAACGATCGTCAGCATGTAATTACCCGTTCCTGGGAGATATCTGGGAGAAATTGGGGTAAATCACCCCCGGGGGACCACGATATCTGACTTGCTTAAATGTGGTATCTAATGTTCAGCCGAAATATTGCTGTTAAAAATGATTCGTTGTAGAAATTATATCTAGAACTAGTAGTTATCTAAGTCATAAATATGTATGCTTTGCGATCTATACAAATAATAAAATTGTAACTGAGCTTTGTCTGTACATGGGAGATATTTCAGAAAAAAATATATAGGGGCTCTTTATAGGGCCTATAGAAGCCAAAACCATTGTTTTTAGAATTTTTGTCTGTATTTTGTACACGCATCACACAAAA
>JADGIL010014768.1:0-10545 GCA_020352625.1 Cactoblastis cactorum
AGTTTTTTTTTATGTCAGAAGGCAAACGAGCAGGCGGGTCACGAGTTGTTAAGTGATCACCGCCGCCCATAGACAACCGCAACGCCCGCGGGATCACAGAAGCGTTGCCGGCCTGTAAAAGCCTCCGCCTTCCCCAAATGGGGAGGGCGGAGAAGTTGGGCCCCCGGCTCCCCCACTCACCGGACGGAGCATGACGGCTGTTTACGTATTTCTTTTGCATAGTGAGTAAAGTGTGTGTGGACTTTTGCCCTACATAATAACACCGTAATTTAGCCAGACAGCCAGAAGCACCGAGTATTTACGTGTTTATGACAAAAACATCTTGACAGACGGACGGACAACAAAATGTAAGGGTTATGTTATTACATTTTGAGGTATGGAACCCTAAAAAGATATTTTTGAAATATAGATTGGTTTTCATTTCTGTCATGCTTCAGCCAAAATGGATGTAATGTTACAGTTATATGAGTTTCAATAAGTTTTATTTAATTTTTGTATGAATTATGGGATTTTGGAAATAAAAATACAAAGTAAATGACTCTCAAAGAGTTTAATTTGTTCTTGGAACTTTAAATACATTCTTCAACGTACACACAACACATGCATTCTCTGATATTATAGCTTTATAATAATATTATCATCTATATCTGCAAGTTCCAAAATATATCAATTTATTCTACATAATTATATATCTTTATTACTTCATTCTTCAACATTAGTCAAGGATCACAAAATAATGGATAAATCTAGTACCAGGCCGTGGGCAGGGCTCTCGGCTCGCGACGCGGCGTCCGTGAGCGGCGCCGTCGACGCCTGGCACCGCTTAAAGCTTTAAGTCTTAACAATAAACTATAATAACATTCTAACTACTTGTACTTTAGTCGTATATAAATAAATAATAAATCGAAACGAGCAAACCGCCGCGTAGTCGTTATCGAAATTATTTAGATAAATTGAATAGGTTCTTCATTACATAAAGAGTCTTGCAGTACTTATGTCGTAATACAGTAGTTGAACGTTTTGATTTTTATTTTGTGAGCTGACAAATTGCTACTTCATTGGATGGACAGCCATCACTTCTATCGGGCTGTTTATAGTTTCAGTTTCTTATCTACGTAACTAGTGAAGCTTATTTTCTATTTTTCATCTTTTTAATTTATGTTATCTATTTGAGGCGTTGTAATATATTGTGTCTTAATTAAAAAATATTTAAAAATAGTCTTAATATAATAATTGCCTTCTTTAGACTACATTATTAGTACTCTGTAGGCTGAGACCTGTCACATAAACGCCGTAATAGGTACACATATTTTATGATCGTATGTCGAAATATTACAGTACTTACAGAAGTTAATCCCGACGATAAGACAATCACGAGTGACTAGGAAAATGATTGACAAATGCGGGTAGTGACTACGCGGTCGATAACGTCATAACGCTTTATTTAATTATTTTTTACACTATCTCAAAAAATATACTAAGTAGCCATATTCATGGTAGTACATAGTGTAAGTAAGAGAAAATAGTAGCTATTATGTGGTCGTGTAGTTTGCACCTATCGTAACTAACCTTAAGAATCACAGACCGGCCCCCGCCCCGAACAAAGCTCGCACAGCCATCAGCTCCCCCGCTAAACATCTACTAAAATATAAGAATCTCTATTAAGTTAACAAGGATGTTTTACATCGGCGAGCGACCCCACCGATGATATGTAGCACACGTGAAACAGTAACTTATATTTACAGATCGTCTCTACGACATAGACTTATTCGATTGGCATAACGAACGTAATAACGCATGTTAATTTGGAAACAGTCGTGTTGCAACGCGCCGTGTAGGCGGCGCTCAGACGCGGCCGGGCGGCGGCGCCGGCGGCTTGCGCGGCGCCAGGCGCGCGTCGGCCGCCAGCAGCCGGTCCAGCTCCTCGTCCTCGTAGAACACCACGAAGTGCTCGGGCTTAGCCACCGCCTCGAAAATTGAGCACACGCTGGGCTTCACGTTGTAGAAGTAGAGGGGCTGCCCGCGCGCGTGGAAGTCGGCGGTCAGCTGCTCGATGCTCTTGGCGGCCGTGTAGTCGGCGCTGTAGATGTGCGTGCACTCGATCACAACCGGCATGGAGGAGGAGGCGGCGCACTTGGTGACCAGCCGCCGCACGTAATCCACGCTGGGGAACATGAGGCAGCGGTCCGGTGTGATCATGAGATACTCCACTCCGGCCGCCGTTCGCAACGTCTCCACGGAGAACTTGGGCCGCGCCGCATGGTACAGGATGAAGATGATGTTTACCACCACGCCCGTGAGTATGCCCAGCTCCAGCGGCAGCGTCAGGCATAGCACAAACGTGCCGATGCCCGGGATTAGATCCAATTCTAAAAATAATATATACAGACCGTATAAACAAACGAAATCGCAGATTTTAATGCAAAGTTAGTCTATCTCACATTAGTTTTGCTATGTTAAAAGCTTGTTTAACCAAAATTGCATAGACAGAGACGGTTTATTAAAAATTCAAACGAACCTAAGGTAATATCGAAAACACAACCATAGCGACATTTAATTATGTGAAATGCCATCTAGTGGTAAACTAAATAGATAAATTAATATAAGTTATAGGTTTGTACATACAGGTTGTAGTTAAACAGGTGCCCAGTAAGCTAATGCTATATATTTAGCTATAACAGATCTACTGGCTGTTAAAAATTAAAAAAAAAACTATTAAATAAGTCGAAATAAGTAATAAATACATAAAAGGGAGACAATCTAATGGGGGGGATAATCTAGAGGGAGGGAGTAGGTAAATTCAATTAGTAACTCACTCTTCGCCCTCCACATTGGCTTGATGACGTTGTACTCGACCATAAAGAGGATGGCCGAGATGATGACAGCCGCCAGAGCCGCCTTGGGGATGTACTCGAAGTACTGTGTGAAGAACTGCAGCGCCAGAATCACCATCACGCCTTCAAACATACCGAATCTATTGTTAGCCGATACCTACCAAAAGCTTGCTACAATTGTTTTAGATTTTCTAAAATATATTAAATATATTAATTTTGTCAAAAGCAAATAATCCATTTTAGGCCCAAGTGTTACTGTTACAAAAACCAACCAAGTGCGAGTCGGACTAGCGGACGAAGGGTTCCGTACCATTTTCTAAGAAGAAAGATAAAAAATCACTTCGTTGTATGTGAGCTCCACTTAAATATTTATTTAATATTTAAAGTTAATTTAAATACATATTCCATAAATATTTCAAGAATCTAATTGCTTACTTGCTGGAATAGAAAGCAGCCCTGTGTCACTTTCCAGCCCTTCAACTGTCTCCACATAAAAAATCACACGATTCCGTTACTGTTTCGACTTAAAGATGGTTTGATACTGCCGCGCCCGATGTGGTCAAAGGATGACGCATATTAATTTTTAGTTAGGAAAGAACGAGATAGGAACATGCCATGGGAACATGTAATGTGCGTAATTTTGGAATTCAGGGATCTTCAACACTACTGTATAAAAAATATACCTGTATAAAATCCGTTAAAGGTGGTCTTAACTCCAGAACCGTTAGCGACGACAGAGCGCGCCAGAGAGCCGCCGCCGGGGTACGCCTGCATGAAAGAATTGGCGATGCCGGCCACGCCCAGGGCGATCATTTCCTGCGTGGCGTCGATCGTGCGGCCGTCGCTGAACGCCTTGCAGATGGCGATGTCCTCCAGCAGCACGATCAGCGGAATCACAATGATGCCGGAGCCCAGCTCCGACACCATGTCCAGCAGATCGGCGGTGGTGTTGTCCGCGCGCACGTAGCTGAGCGGCGGCGGCCGCGGCAGCGGCACACCCGACGGAATGCTTCCTGCGGACACGACGGCGTCATCTTTATTTCGCGAACATAAACGCTCGAGGCACATTATATTCATGATGACATCCGTGAAACAATATTAACACAACACATTCGCAACTCGTTGCCAGAAAATGTATTTCGTACGATCTCGAATTGTTTTGAATAAAACTATCGTCAATTGTTTCATGGATTAGCGTCGTAAAGAGATGAGTTCTAACATGGCGCGTGCAGCGATAGTCGATACTACTCTACTCCTATAAGATGATGGTACTCTCTAAAAAAGTGACTACTAACCGCCAGGGATATTGTCGGCTTGAGTCAGCATAGAACAAAAAATTACGGTCAGTAAATTACTAAATATTAAGACTATTGCATTCGCAAAGAACGGTGCATACTAACCCATTAAGCGGAAGGGCGATTCGCCCTGGCTGGCGACGAACCAGAAGCCTAGCACGCCGCTGCAGATCACGACGATGGCGTTGCGACAGGTGCCCACCATCCACATAGACTTTGTCATCACTTTCTGACGCGTGCTGGGACCTTCGGGGTTTCCGTTTCCGAACTTAACCATTCCAATTTTCTGAAATGCAAATAAATGTGAAATTAGTCTGACGCACCACAGATCATAATACTGTGCTGGGTATTACCTACGAAATCAATAGCGGATTTCGTAGACAGTAGACAATAATTTAAGGGTTGACGTCAAAAGTTTTATAGTTCCACTATGAACTTCCAAATCAGAAGATTAATGAAGACTATGTTTCGATTGCACCTGTCCGATAGTTTTTAATTATTTCAGTTAATGGTCTCCAAAAGATAGTCTTACATTAGATAAGATTTCTGAAAAAATAATTACATTATACACAATCTACCCGCACCCGCATATTGTTAAGGCATTATTATATGTAAAGATAAGGAAATCTATGCTGCCCTTAAAATAATTGTACAATATGATATAGACATTGTAAACTTAGCCTCACCCTCATAAGCAGAAGGAGCGCAATGCAGATAAAGCCGAGCACGGGGTCCCATAGTGCGGCGGAGTGCAGGTTCTTGAAAATAGAGATCCACTGCTGCAGGAACGTGCTGCCCGTCACGTTAATGGCGAAAAGATCCTTGACCTGCGAAGTGGCAATCATGAGCGCCACGGCCGACGTGAACCCTGACGACACAGGCCCGGACACGAAGTTGATGAGGAAGCCAAGTCCGAGCACTCCCATGAGCAGTTCAACCAATCCGGCCAACAGCGTGAGCAGGATCGCCTTCTCCACTACTCCGCCCGCAATCTGCCACGTGAGCAAGGACGCGATGGCGGTGGGCCCCGCCGGCACGGCGCGGCAGCCGCCCAGCAGGATGTAGATGAAGCAGCCGAGAAATGAGCCGTACAGCCCGTACTGCGGCGGCAGGCCTGCGATGTTGGAATATGCGAGCGACTGTGGTATCACCGTTAACCCCACGGTGATGCCCGCTATGAGATCGCCTACCGCCTTTTCAGTATCGTACCTGAAAGGCGTATATACTTGTCTGTTATTCATTTCTGATTTGAGTCTATAACAAAAAGGCTACAGTCCTACTCTCAATAGAAACGGAGTAGAGTTACATGGTTGGAATTTCTACGTTATTAAGAACAATAAAATATATATCGTGAGATCAATTTTTACGTCAATCTACAGTGGCCAAATATATTAAATAATACATTGAAAATATTTGAGGTTATATCGATTAATTATATACGTTTTTAGCTCATTTTAAGAATAAAAAGTATTATATGTCATGACTTTATACCACGTAGGTCCACACTGTGGAACGAACTGCCGGCAGCGGTATTTCCGGACCAATACGACATCGGAAAAGAGCGTATAAATCCCTCAAAGGCCGGCAACGCTTCTGCGATCCCCCGGGTGTAGCAGGTGTCTATGGGAGGCGGTAATCACTTAACATCACGTGACCCGCCAGCTCGTTTGCCTCCCACTTTCATAATAAAAATAATGATCTGTGAAAGTTAGACAGTTGAAATTTTTACAGATGATGTATTTATGTTGCCGCTTCAATCATTAAAACAAAAAACCATAAAAAATAAATATTTAAGGGGGCTCTTATACAACAATCATGATTTTTTGCCGTTTTTTAAAAGTAATGGTATGGAACCCTTAATATGCGAGTCCGGGTCGCACTTGGCCATATTTAGAGGTTTTTGTGTCGTGTCGTGTGTGTCGTAAGGATAAGGACTCACTGCGGCAGCCAGGCGGTGATTGGCAGCCGTTTGTGCAAAGTTTTTTTGTTGAACTTTCGTTTCAGCGCTGAGCGCCATCCCTCTCGTGGACTGGAGTCTGATACTGCAACAAGCAAGTGTCATCGTCTCAGAGTAGCATTATACAGATTAATTCCAACTTTTTTGAAAGGTGAAAACGACAACAATAGTTTGTTGTCGTGTTCACCTTTCAAAAAAGTTACAATTTTTTTCTATACCGAGCTATAAACAAGGACTCTTATGTCTGAAAATGCATAGATTACTTAAAAATACAATTAGATTATCTCTAATTATATGTATTTTAGGGAATTTTGGTCCGATCACAAATGACGTAGGTTAAAACCCTAGATTTAATAAAAAAAAATCAGTGATTTTTTTATAATTACATACCTATGTACTAAAAATTAAAAGGAAGCGGGAGATTTGTAATGCTTTATTATCGTGCGCTGAATCAACGGTTCAGACGGACGGACGTAACATTCACCTAAACATGTTTATCTTTATCACCACAAAGTGTCTATGTAAAATATTTATTTTTATGTAAAGTTGAGATTCTTTTTATAAACAAAACAGGGACACTTTATCTATACATATAATAAAATTGTAACTGAGCTATGTCTGCACATGGGGGATATTTAAGAAAATAATATAAGACCAGATTCCAAAAAGATTGTTTTTAGAATTTTTGTCTGTCCATCTGTCTGTCTGTATGTTTTTACGCGCATCACACAAAAACGATGGGTTATGACCTAGATTAAAATATAGGCTACTTTTATCCCAGAAATATGTACGGTTCCCGAGGTAGATAATTTAGTGTAACCGAGCTGGCAAGGGGCTGACAAGATATATTAGATTCATTGGTCGGACGAGGTCGCGGGAATTAGCTAGTTACAAATAAATTATGCTTTTAAATATTAATATTATAAAGATTTTAACTTTGTTTTGTTGATAATAATAAACGCCCAACAAAGTGGGCACGCAATAGCCAGAAATTTTATAGATTGGCCGGTCAGTTATGATATAAAAATATATATTTGACTGTTTGGGCTAAACATAGCGGTTCAAAGAGCAAGCGAATAGATGTACTTTCAGCATATTGATTTATAAAACATCATCGGATTGGTTTATCGCATTTAAACGTAGTTTTGAACGTCACTTTTGGAAAACGGCGTGGCCAGCACGGAATACTCACAGATGTAGTCGTTGCTGGCGTGCTTGTCGTCGGTCGGCAGCGAGCCGGACGACGCGTTGTGCTTCCGCCGCGGGATCATCCTGAAGCAATATAACATTATAAGTAACATAAAACCAAAAGCACAACATTCGGAGAGAACGCGTTTTATTTTGTTTGCAGATAAGAAAACGGGATTTGGATTCGTTGAATGTTGTTTAGAGCACAATGAGATAAATCAAATTAAATGCGTGAATGTGGAAGTGTGGCTTTAAGGTTGGGCCGAAATCCACTGACACGAGGAACAGCAGGAAACAGTGAAAACTTTAACCTTGTGCCTACCACAGCGATGAGGATCTGTCGGGAGGAGATGAGTCGAGGTGAATGTGGCAAAGGTTCTACTCCGCGTCAAAAATATTGATCCTTAAATGACGTCGTATCAATCTCATAATATTCGGCTTTTGTTTATGTTCCCAGTGACATCTCGATCATCATAACACGCAGGAATGCGAGCACGACGATAACATCAAAGGAGTTGCGCAAACGAAGGCCTGATTAGGAACTAATTCAAGTATTGATAGAAATATGAAAAAAAAATCGGACAAGTGCGAGTCGGACACGCGCATGAATGCTTCCGTACCATTATCTATACCAAACGGTGTAACAATATTCTGTGAATATGCCAGGCGTCTACCTGTTGCCCTTCAGTATCAATTTTATTTTATTTTTAGTATTTGTTGTTATAGCGACAACAGAAATACATCATCTGTGAAAATTCAACTGTCTAGCTATCGCGCTTTATGAGGTACAGCCTGGTGACAGACAGACTAAAATGATGATAATCACACGACGGTCTTCCGATCACAGACAGTGAAGCCTCAGTAATAGGGTTCCCGTTTTACCCTTCAGGTACGGAACCCTAACAAACGAAGTTTCGCAACGCAGTTCTTCTACCGTAATAAGTCGTAAGATTCATGTTATACAAAGTCGGATAATCATCGACCCTACTTATGGGACCGCTGTCGTTAGTTGTTACGTAATGAACTAACCTAACAACACCTACATAATAGTGACGATATCAATATCGATTAAAAATATTTTATGTTTACTGGGGTTAAATAAAAAAATTGACTCGGCCATCACGTGAAGACACAATGTAAATACAAGTAATACGTATTATATTAAGTTAGATTGCTTAGCGCGACTGCCCAGTCAATATATTGACTGTCAATCAGCTGCTGGAGTTATGTCTGTTGATAGTCATTAATATTAGTGACAGCAGCCGACTGTGTACGTATTCAGTAAATTATGAATCAATATAAAGATTATTTAATAACCAATGCGGCCATATAATATTGCTTGCAATAATCTGTTCCTGTTTACGCATCTGTTGCTAGGCTTTAATAGATAGGCACTTATGTATAAAAATAAAAAATAAAAACGTTTTATTATATAAACAAAGGTATTTTAGGAGATTATATATACGGAACTTGAGCTATCCAACGGTCTAATGCTAAATTATGCAATTATTAATATGTATATATATATTTTTAGGATTTACATCTTAGCAGGAGTGGTACATTGCGTTTTATTGTGTAATAATAAATCTAAACAAAAAGTGTAAATTGTTATCGTCGTGCCTTATACATGAGAAGGCAAATTTGCACTTGTTCCGCTTCACTGAGGTTCCAATTCTCTTTGCAATCTATTTCGGTCAATCCCGGTAACAAATCGATCAATTATCCAGATAATCGAAACTAGATGAGTGGACGTGGATGTAAATGCAATTAACGGCGAGAGGTCGCGGACGCCATCATTATCTAATCCGCTATCGTCACATACGCAGGTAGACGCTTTCCCTAAAACCGTGGCTCTCTGTTACCCATGCAGGAACTAAAAGTTCATATTCATTATTACATTCTCAAAATGTTTTTGGTGTATTTTAGTAATTACCTGAGTAGATTTAGATAAAGATGAAACTAATAAATTCGCAACACTCCGGCCAAGTACGAGGCGAACCCGCGTATGTACTACATAGTATCTGTATAAACAAAGTCGCTCTGCGCTGCCCGCCCCTATGTATGTACATAAGTATGTATGAAAACTGCGCAATGGATTTTGATGCGTTTTTTTAATAGATGATTCACAAAGAAGGTTCTTCACCGTGCGAAGCCGGGCGGGATGCTAATCTAAACATATACTTAAACTGGAGCCAAACGATGTCTGTAATGGCAGACATTAAGGAAAAAACCCGTGGGGGGATTTTTTATGACACAGAGCCAAAGCAAGTTTTTTTCGAATTTAGTCAACTGTGCAAACCGCATCGATTTCCATCCAGTAGTTTTTGCATGAAATACATACAAACATACAGACAGACAGACAAACAAAAATACAACAAAGTTTAGGTTTTTATAGTTATATCATTGAAAGTCACGCGAGAAAACATAACTAGTGTTTTTACACGGGGGCACGGTTGAGTTAACTCAACGTGAGTTAGCCGTGTAAAAACACTAGCTTTTATAGTTCTTAAAAGTTCCCTCACATATTTTTTCCTTGATATGTTCCATGTACAGACGTCACTCGGTTACAGTTTTATTATGTCTATAGTATACTAGCCGACCGTGCCCGCATAGTTGTGCGTTAAAATATAGCCTATAGCACTCCTGAATAGTGTAGCTATCTGGTAATGAAAGAATTTTCATGATCGGTTAGTATTGCCGAAGATTATTCCTTACAAACAAACTTTACCTCTTTATAATTTTAGCTTTAGATATTATTTAAAAAAACCGGCCAAGTGCGAGTCAGACTCGCGCACTAAGGGTGCCGTACCATTTTCTATGAAAAACGACAAAAAATCACGTTTGTTGTGTGGGATTAACACCCCCCTTAAATAATTATGTAATTTTTATTTTTATTAATTATTAATATTTTAACTTATAAATTCATATTCCATGAATATTTCAACCGTCTACTTATTGCTGTCATCAATATAGAGCAAAATTAAGCAAAAAGAAAACACATTTGTTGTATGTGAGCCCCCCTTATTTTTTTATATTTTTTTTTAATTATTTATAATGTTACTTTATAAATATTCTGTAAAAACATTCAAGCGTCTATCTGTTATGGTTATCAATATCGAGCAAAATAACAGCTTTTATGTAGGTAATAATTTTTTTGAAATGCTTTTGACAAATGTTTTTATGATATTCAGGAATTTTTAAATTGTAACTTTTAGATACGGTGACAAATATTAACAATGACAATCAAAAATTAATAGATCTGACTTGGAAT
>JADGIL010014768.1:10566-23767 GCA_020352625.1 Cactoblastis cactorum
CAATGTAATAACAACTTGTTTGACTTATTCATTGCGAAATAAATCATTTCATTTCATTGTATGGGAGCCCCCTTAAATGTTTATTTTTAGTATTTGTTCTTGTAGCGGCAATAGAAATGCTCATCTGTGAAAATTTCAACTGTCTAGCTTTTACGGTTCATGAGATACAGCCTGGTGACAGACAGACAGCGGAGCCTTAGTAATAGGGTTCCTGTTTTACTCTTCAGGTATAACTATAAAAATGACGCGAAAAGAGACTTTTAAATTACAAATTATCCTATTCATCCATCCATAAAACCTATAAACTTCAATTGTGACTCAGATAAATATATTTAATGAGGAAAACTTAAACCATAAGTAGGTAGGTACTTGGCTGTCGACTTATCTCTACGCATTAACTTGCAGATACCGAGCCACGCACCTCTGTTGACTACATACGATAAGTTTTTATGTTTAAATCATGTGATTCCAGCATCAATGTATGTATATCTAACTAGGTATAGGTAGAAAAATAACCCGCTATGGATTTGTACTAGGAAGTCAGCAGATTTAGTTCCGACTATTTACCTGTATAGGTACTTGCACAATACGCTTAGTGTTGCACGCAACGACCTACCTTGTAAATAAATTATTCAACTAGATTATTAAGCTAACTTTAAAGTTACCAAATAACTGTTCCATCAAAAGGATTAGGACTTGCCATTCGTTTAACGCAATACTGCGGAGTTTCTAGAGCTTACTATTTTTTACCTTAAATTTATTTGTTATACATACATGCCATGTGCCAATTATATGTAATACCAGGATAAATCATTTGTTATTAGGTATCTACTAAATTTATTCTCGACTTGTTTCAATTTATTAATTTAACTTGCTCAATCTGTACGTCAGCCCCAAAGTAAGTTCGGGGCTTGTGTTAGGATACTAACTATTGTCCACATAATCCAAGGAAATCGAAGGAAACAGATAATTGAAAATTTTAAAGACTTCCTAATCAAAAATATTCTGATTAAAATACATATATTTAGGTACTACATATGATTTTTTGCAATTGTAAGAACAGTTAGCATGTTCACAACACATAAGTACATATGTATATGTTTTCCGTGAATTCACACATATTGTAAACAAACAGGCATCCTGGATTGTAAATATCCTGGACTATTGTTAATGCGTATATTGAATAATATCGTCAACGATCTAACCGACCGCATCGGGAAACTTATAGAAATAAGTAATATACATTGTACACTATTATTTTTGACATTGGCCAATTTTTTATAATAGTAATATTGAAAATACAAAAAACAGTTATTTTAAATAAAGAAGGAAATCTGATAAACAGGCGTATTTGTTATACGCAGACGAGAAGAGTTATTCCTAACTACCTACCTTTTGCCGAAATTGGTAGCACCTAATGATTTCTGCCGGGGCGCTCAATTGTTAAAACACGCTGACAGTAACAATTAACTAATTACTCGTAACTTTGTAAGGAAAGATAACGAAGAAAAGAATGCGACCGTGACTCATATTTCACCGGGACAATAGGAGACAGGTGCGAAGATCGTGTACACTGCAGAGGAAGCTCGGGTACGCTTCGGACTCACTATTCAGAGGACATATTTAACTTAGTTGAGAAAATTTCACTAGAGCGGGTCCAGCTCGAAAGCTTTCGAAGAAGACTAGAGTCTACCACCGTCGGTGGTGAGGAACGGCCGCCTCACTGACCTGCGTGGGTTCCGCGGGTCTGTCTGGACGTGGTGGCGGGGTCAGCTGCGCGGCTGCATGAGGTCGGAGCGGGAGCGAGCGGTGCGGGCCGGTGGCGGGAGTCAGCGCGGAAGACGCGTGCGGACGCGTCGAGCCCGGCGAGAGAACTGGCGCGTTCGTCAGTCAATCGCCCGCGGTATCACACTGGTGTTTCCATTTTTCCAATGTCGCTTTTATCTAAATCTCGAGATGTGCCCTTACCTACCTGAAATGTGACGCGGCCGCGTGTTTGTTCAGATTATGAATTTACGACTACTGGCATTTGAAAGATTGATAAAAACTGAATAAAAAAATATGTGAGGGGCTGTATTATGAAATAGGACTATTATAAGGTTCTAGTTTAATTTATCACTTCTGTTGACTGCACATAAATCCTTTGCAACTGTACCCGTCTGGAAGCATTCATATAAAAAGTAATGTATTATCTAGAAAGCAGGTTTCCAGGTAGAAGCCGGGTGCGGCAACACCGCGTGCGCGCGCCGCGGGAGGCTGCAGCATCCCGCGGCGGCGCGCGGCGGCGGCGCGCCGGCAGACGCGGCCCGCCCGCGCCGCGCGCACTGGGCCCGCCCCAGCCGCTAGTTCACAATCACTATTCTTTTTAAAGACCCCCGAAGTTCTACGATTCACCTAATTTTTTTACGTGCAGTCCCCCGACACAACATTATAAAACACACTTCAAACTTAAACCTCATTTTGAATCGGGGGTTTCAACATAGCTAGGAAAACTCTCGATTTAAGTCTTGTTTCTAACGAAAAAAAAAAGAATTATCCAAATTGATTCATCCGTTTGGGAGTTATGATGCCACAGACATATCAAAAATCAAAATATTTTATTTGATATAAAATATGTATTTATAAAATTATTTTATGAATAATACATATTTTTTGAATATTTTTAGCGTTTCCTCATTACCCTTATTAATTAACTAAAAATAATCACATTTGTTGTATCGTAGCTTAAGTATATTTTTCATTTTAATTTAATTATTTATTTTTAAAGATACTTAACATATTCTGTGAAAACTTCAAGTGTTAAAATCAATATCGAGCAAATACAGTCACGTTTGATGATATTTATTTTATTTTTGTTTATAGTAAGTATTTGTTGTTGAAGCGGACAGCATCTGTGACAATTTCAACTGACGAGATATGGTTCATGAGATAGTCTGGTGACAGAGACAGATAGTAGCGAAGCCTTAATAATTGGGTTCCTGTTTTACCCATTGGGTACGGAACCCTAAAATTAGACCAATATGTTAAAATTCGTGAGAGGAACTTGAGCGCGTCACAGACGCCGCGTCAGCCAGCTGAGAGCACTAGCGCAAGGTTAGGGCCAGCTTTCCGAGCAGCACGTGACATATGGGGACTTCGCGTATTTGAGCTCTGATTGGCATTGTGTTCGTAGTAATACAATATTCCTACAGCCAAAAGTGTTTGCTTATATTCTGAGAAGACTTACAGCTCGTGTTGGATAGACTTGCGTTGGGATGTAGCTCCACAAACAGCTTCCTGACAGTCACTCTTAACTAAGATTATGTGTAGACATTAATAATTATAAATACTTTTCCTTATGCAATTAAATAACCCCCTTACTAGAGATTTAATTGATATATGTAAGTGTTAGAAGACTAAATTAAATTAACCTAGGACTGAACTAAATCAACTTAGAACCTGAAATTTTGCGGATATGCACATTGATTAGCAGCATTCATTTTCAAATATGAATAGCAATATAAATATGGACCATGCGTCCATCATAACTCAGCAAATAGAACAAACTGGTGGACCTATCAGCCTATCACCCCTAAGTGAGAGTGCGGTCCGCGGCGAGTGAATAGATTTGCCGTATCAGTTTATGCCACTGCTAATTAAATCTGTACTTATCTCGACGGTGAATGTAAGCATTCATCGGCTGAATCACATGACCGGGCGTCGCGTGCCGGTCCATGGCGCGACGACTTTGCGAAATAGAAATGATAATTAATTATAAAAAAGTGTATTTTAAAATAAATTATACTTTAAAACATCAACTAATTTAAAGACGGGTATACTTTCATAAGAATCGGGCGGAACCCGTCGTGTGAGAATGCTCGGTGCGCGAGTCTCTTATATTTGCCAGTTTATGTTGTGTCTTACCTCCTTCTTCTGTAAGCCTGGCTACGCCCGTGTTGCCACTTATTAACATTTATTTTTATTATTATTTAGGTTTAACACTTATTCACTTATTAAAATTAGATTAATTTGTCACAATAGTGGTCGCAAATACTAGTTATAATTTTAGTGACTTAATCGTTATTATATAATTATATCCTCTCAATGATACACGTTGATAATTAAATGTTGAATGTGAAAAGTGACATGATGTGGACACGTAAAAGAGTAATGTCACGCGGATTTGTAATTAAAGTTATGGTGAAGTGCTAAATACTGTTTATTACCGAGATGAATATAGGTGACGTAGTTATTGACTGCAGTGACACCTCACGCAGCCGTGCATGAGACGAGCCGAACATAAAAACCGGCGAGTCGGACTCGCGCGCGAACGATTCCGTACTAACTACGAAATCTAAAAAAAATCACGTTTATTCTATGGAAGCTCCCGTTAAATATTTATTTATTTTTAATACGTTGTCATTGTGATTGAGGATTGGTAACTATGGTATCTACATACATAATGTGACAATGACTCTTTTTATGTCCATATGTAAATATTAAATAAAATATTGTTTATAAGGTATTGTAGATTAAGAAATAGACTCTAAATGTCATTTCTTTGATTTCAGGTGAGTTGTCTTTAAGAATATGATTGTCAGAGGGAAGCAAAAGAGCAGGCGGGTCACGCGACTTTAAGTGATCACCGCCGCCCATAGACAACTGCAACACCCGCGGGGTTACAAAAGCGGTGCCGGCCTATAAAAGCTTATGATTGTATGTGTTACAATAAAACTTTGATTTTCAGAGCAACACAATGTTTCTTTGGGATTGTAGACCGTGATAAATAAACAATGTGTTGCTCTAAATATCAAGTTTTATTGTAACAAAGTTTTATTGTTTCTTTACATATATACCTACAGGTTTGTACGGAGCCCTCATTGCCTGAGTCAAGTTTCTGTTTCTTTGCAATCCACCAAATAACAATCGCTCCAGGGTTGTCAGGAGGATCGGCGAGAAGCATGAGGTCGGCTAGGTGGCAAGGCGGCTGTTTCGGTCGCCGACCCCGCGCGTGCGACCGGCGGGTTCAGAGAGCAACCGCGGGGAAACTTCGCCAAGTGTGGGGGGAGGCGCTAAGCGGAGAGCGGGGAGAAGTCTGTCATGTGACTTCGGAGAGCGCGTGCGGCGAGCGGGGGAACCTCGCGGCCCAATTGATGATGCCCAAGCGCAGGTGACTCACTGTGACGTTTCAAACCGGGCACCACTACCACTGCTACCCCCCACCTATTTTTAGAAAGTCTTTTCGCATTTACTGTTCCTTGATTAATACGCGCTTGCACCTACACCTTCACGTGAATCATCATTATGAATAAAATTCTGAAAAAGAAGCTTCGCAACGCGCGTTAAAAAAATTCTGCCTTAAATATACCTATAAATGGTTAAGTGCGAGTCGGACTCGCACACGAAGGATTCCGTACCATTATCTCACTATCTATGCAAAACGATAACAAAATCACATTTGTTTTATGAGAGCCCCTTAATTATTTATTATATTTCGTTTTTAGCAAAACGACATCCGTGTAGGTTATCATGCCACTATGGAAAATTATGTTTTTATGATTGGCTTGGATCTTATCTACTTAAGTATTTATAAGGTACAATGTCGTAGACTTAGTATCCCATAATACAAGTTTTAACTTAGTTTGGGGCTTACTTGACAAGTTGCCCCAAACTAAGTGATATATTTATTTATGTATGAATTTTTTTTTATTGAAAAACTAATTTTTGGAATGCTGATATTTATACACTGTCTCATAATAATTTGTTTATTGCTAAACATCGAGGAATCACGTATTCACAATAACGGCCACAAGATAATACACAACGGGGAAACGCGTGCGCACACGTGGTCGGCCGGGCCTTATCGCGTCTGCTGGATTACACCTGCGCCCGCGGCTATACTGAATACGCAATTTAAAATACAAATCAAAATAGACCTAATATGAATCACATCACAGACAAAACCTCGTTAACCTCGATTTGATTAATTTGCTTTTGTATTACAGAGCTGCTCGCCTGCTCTTTTAATAAATAGCATAGATTTAAAAACCCCGAAGAGAAAAAATAAATCGGTTTGATTCATTTGTAAGCTTTAGGGTCCGTGCCGAAATGACAAAAACTAGACTCTTGTCTGCCCGTTCGTCACCACGCTTTTCGTGGTTCGTTTGTATATGAAATTGCTAGCTGACCCGAGCCCACTTCGTTAGGCTTCGTTAATTAAAAAAGAACAAAGTAAAAATAACATGACTCTTTATAAAGTGGTGTATAATTTCAAATTTTACCTTTTATAGTAGTTTTGGTTCTTATATTGTACAGTACAATTTTAATCTATATAAGATGGTGAAATTAACATACGCATTTAATTAGTTAAGAATAATACTGAACAGAAGAAAAGCACCTTGAAAGTAGCTTACCTTGAAAGGCACATTTAACAATCTTTAAAATCCATCTTAGACCAACGCTTAAATATTTGTAAAGCGCTAACTACTTATTGAGAAAACGTTTCATTTTTGCTCCCTTATAGACAAAATAAAAAACGCAGCTAAATTCCAGCTCGAGGCTGAAACGAGACAGACAGCACAGCAACGCGATATGACACGGTGGCTCATGTGATTCCGCTGCATAGAAATTTGAATTTAATTGCAAGTCGCATACTAGTCGCGCCGCCGCCGGCCGACTTCCTCGAAGCCACTAGCAATCAAAGGATGCGTACATAATGCTCGGATTAGTTAGACAACACGCGTAACGCACTGATAACTGAGCAACATATTAGTAATCGATCTGATATACATATTAGCGGTCAACAAATACCTGGCGATCGAATTTTATTTTCCTCATTTCGCCAGCCGCGCTGAGCAGAGGCTGGCGGGGGAAACCCGGCAGGGTTTACTGCCGAGCCTACCGGGTGTGATTCTAATAGGAAAAAATGTTGGGTGTGATTCGAACTCCTTTGCAGCATTTTTTCAGACGTCAATTTACAAAATGTGTCTAGTCTTAAACTATAATTGATGGTGAAATTAAAATAATCATGCCAAAAAATTTATAGAATACTGATACTTTTTACACAATACATTATGACAAAAAATATCTATTGCTGAGAGGACTCCGTGCTGTGAGGCCACGCGTTTTTATCAGTAATATAGTCATTCTTGTGTAATAATTATGCCTTCTTCCAGAATACAATTTAATTAATCTCCTTGAATTGCCTATCAGACATATCGAGGAGCGATTTTGTTCGTTTACAATCTCCTTGATGACGCCTCCGAAAACGCATTTAGAACATATTTAGTTTTAGTCATTGACTTCGTGCGGCATCGTAGTTTCGCGGTTTGCAAATTATAGAGAAAATGATGACCATGGCAGATCGGCGGCTCGGCGCACGTGAGGCGTTGGAGTAGCTGGCTGATGTACGTATACGAGTGGACGGCTGAGACCACAATGGCGCGATAAAACTCATGCTTTATGTGTTTGTTTGTTTACTACCTGCCTGTGACCATCGATCTGCGTTTTCATTGAAACATATCCACGATGCGTTATTCTGATTATTGAGCTCTACAGCTCACAATACAGCCACTTCAAAGTAGTGTTAAAGTCGAGCATTGATTAGAATTTCTCATTGCAATACTGATTTCAACAAGAATAAATCTATACTTACAAAAGAAATCCTCATAAAACAGGCCAATATGCGCTTTTATTGAAGTGTGCCTTGTAAACCTTGTAAGTATTAAGTATTTTTATTTTAATTAAAACAACAAGAGTGAGGCGAACTAATTTCTTTAGATAAGGACTAAGTATATTACTTGTATTATTTTAAAGTTTCAATGAGCGGATCTTGTAATAGCGGCATCATAAAATATATTTAAAAAATAAAAAAGGTCATCTGTAAATATATTAACTGTCTAGCTAACACGATTGATGAAACATACCCACAGGAAGATGGACGGACAGCGAAGTCTTAGTTGAACGAAATGTTAATACAAGAAATAAAAATAAATTGGTCGCTGTCGTTTAAAGAAAACTAAGTATTTTGCGGGTCTCGGTGTGAATAAAATTCCAGCGAAAATACTAGTATTAATGATTTCTAGGTTTGAAACTGCTATAAAAAGTGGCCAAGTGGCCAACCTGCAAGTGTCTATTTTTTGAGCCAGTTTGAAAAAAAATGGTTTTAAGAACTTCAATTCCATTTTTAAAGAACTATCTATAAACATCCGATATAATAGAAAAGGCATTATTTTATTAATTTTAAATGACAATTTAATCGGTTCAATTCAAACGCTTGAACTAGCTAGATTATACATACAGACATTACAGAGAAACCATGGCCTCTCAAATTAGTCTTGCGTGGGGAGTGTTATAAACTTTGAGTCCATACCCAAGCAACACAAGTAGCGTTAAATCAGATCACTTTTGGTATATCTCCAAACTTAATGAATTAATAAAGAGTTAATATGGTTCAACCGAAGACTTAGAGCTGCGTATTACGCTTTGGTCGGTATAATAGCATCATAGAAGTCGGGACAGATACCATTGTAACGAAATCAGAGTTAGAGCGGATGTCAAAAATGCCTTTTTACAGTCTTTATCGCATTGGCTGCTTAAGAGCATTTTAGTGGTAGTCAAATATGATAATTGCTGTTTAAGTGCGTAAGTATAATTATACTACTGTCATGCTGGCGTCTTAGAGTCACTGAAAGCTACTGTACAGCTAACAGTTTTAGATCAGTGTAAATATTTACACTGATTTAACTCAAAAAGTTCCACATGGATACATTCGAGTGCGCTGACGCTAACATCTTTCGGATGTAACGCGCCATTCGGATGTTGATGGATGTATAGGCCCGACTTTTTACCTGGCTGCATTCATATTTGGACCAGTCGGGAACCTCACGAGTCGCTGCAGTTCGAATTTTCATAGCTCAATAGGTTTTTCAGACAAATTGATATCGTTTTGCTGATTACAATGTACGCACGAGCGTGATATATTATTTTAAAGTTCAAATACGACCAGGAAATAGATTATTCAGGCTCAGATTCAAGTTGCCCAAGAGGCCATTACATCCAACGCGGCTGCTGCTAAACAATGGCCGGGCCTCGCGCGGCAGCTCGCTTGACCAATCGCTGATCACAAATCAGTTGAGGTCTCGCATTGTTTTCATTCAATTGCGATAAACCGGCAGTCGACAGATATCACAATCGGCGTACAATATTAGACAAGCCCTTCGTGGTATTGTATTTCAACACGAGTTCTTTTAAAGTTAAATGAAATGAAGCAGTATCTAATAAATCTGTAACAGAGCTATCTCTATCTGTATGTCCCGTAAAAGCTACTGGATGGAATTTGATACACAGTTGTATTGTAGAAGACCTAACTTAAAATATAGCGTTGGTTTCATCTTAATACGCCGCTTAGAACGCGAGATATTGATAATAGTAGGAACACGCGGCGGCGACGCAACGTCGCGGGCATAAGGTAGTCTAACGTTTAATGTGTTTGTTTGAGGAGCGCCCAATTTGAAATTATTATGCTAACTTTACATGCCCTTTGCGAATGCTCGCGCGTCCTTTGCGAAATTGTATTTCAATGATTAATTCTAGCATGTAACGGCAGCTAATGGATATGATTGGTATATTATTAGGCGCGAGTGTGTATCAATACAAACAAACAATCAAGTGCTCGTGTGTCTATCTGCTGTCAATTGAGGCGACTAAGAGGCAGGCAACTGAATAGGGTTGGGGAGGGGGAGGGGCAAGTTCAAGGTGCACCACAAACGTTACAGTGAGATACTTTTATTTCGTCTATTTGTCCTATTTTATATCCTATTTCGAAATTTTAGTAGGTTTCGATTTACAACTAGCAGATCAACAAAAGTTATAAAGTTATTATTCACTTTTGAAAATAATTAATTGAAGGCCGTTGTTGAGTTCCGCTGGTCTCTTTCACGTCTTGCTTACGTACGTAGTTGCTGTCTAGGTAGTTGTAGTTCTTGCCTTACCTTCTCTAGTATTTTTTATGTCAGAGGGAGGCAAACGAGCAAGCGGGTCACGAGATGTTAAGTGATCACCGCCACCCATAGACAACTGCAACACCCTCGGGGTTACAGAAGCGTTGCCGGCCTGTAAAAAGTTGGGCCCCNNGCTCCATACCACAAAAAAAAGTATAAGTATTATGTATATAAAAAATACTTTTTAATTTCCAGAAACTATCTTCTCGTCGTACTTCTTCTTATTGTTTAAGTATATACTTATTAGATTTTCGAGTAGAGCTTCATAAAGAGAGAGAATAGAGTTTCATAAAGTAAGGTTTCCAATTTCTTTGGATACTTAACAAATAACTAAAATCTATTCAGGGGCTAAATGTGATAATATCATCACTGAAATACCTCAGAAAGGTAAACTTATTATAAACGAATAAATACTTCGCCATTTTAAAAACGACTTGTTCAAAATTGAAAGTCCTTGAATTTTTTTTGTGCCAGCCATGTGGTCAGTCTGCCGGCCAGCAGTGCGGGGCTGCTCGCATAACTTGCATTAGTTACAATCAGTTAAATTAGACGAGTCCGTCGGACTATTGGAGCCCGTCGCTCTTCTGGCCGACGCGGACCGGTGGACGTGGTATTTATTTTCACAATTTACGTGTTAAGTGGTTTTTATCCCGGTGATAAAATACAGAATACTTATTCTCTAAAATGTAGTAACGTTATCACAAGAGAGAAAAGAGATAAATTTGTCAACATGTTATGCCAACCTGCATGAACTGAAAATGTTACAGCCCAAATGAAATAAAAAGTTATCATTATTATTAGAGAAATGTTTTTAATGTGAAAGATTATCAATAAGGTAAATTAAGTAAATAACAAGAAGCATGTTAAATATTTTACACGTCTGCATGCATACAGTAAGTATACATTTTTTAAAATCAGGATAGGTAACATGTACTATTCTTGAAAATAAATATTTGGAAATATTGTTTTTTTGGCAAATCGTTTGCTTGAAACTTGGCGCTGCAATAGTGTTTAGGGCACCGGTTCAAGGTAAATATTTAAAATAAAATTTCTATAAAATTAAGATTAATGTAAAGTTAGCGGAAGTCAAAGTGCTCACTACCGGTTTATTAGTGGCGTAAAATACTACATACCTAGTTTCATTGTTATTGAGATACCCTAAAACACAACGTATAAATATATGTATGTACATCAATCGTACAGCCTCGAGCTCTGCAGCAGTCTGTGCGCAGAGTGCACCGGGCGTGGTGTTAATTATCACAACGATTTGTACGTACCTATAATTATAAATTAAAACAGTTTGCACAATTAATAAACTAAGAAAAGATCTTATTTTAGGAGGAAATTTGGCATTTCGGACACACGAGGATGCCCTTGAAGTGTACATTAGAAATAGAGCAAAAGAATGAATATCTCGACCAGCGACCTGGGAAGCTGTATCTGTGGCTGTTGCAACGTCGCGCGACGACAGCTCCCTCAGACGGCGACATCGCGTGCCGCGGTTCACGCCGTGATGGAAACGCCACTGTAATGGTTGCGGTCACCGCTCATAATTACCCTTATCTTGGCGTTCTATAGCAATTATAACTTAGACCACAGCAATTATATGCGCATTATTGTTAAAACTGTTGGGTGAGACAGTAAATAAATAAACGGACAAGTGCAAGTCGGACTTCTATCTTTTAATCTAGGTTATAGTCAATCGCTGTNNAAATTTAAAAAACAATCGTTTTGGTTTCTATATGTCCTATAAAGAGCCCCTATATATTTTTTCTTAAATATCTCCCATGTACAGACATAGCTCAGTTACAATATTATTATATGTATAGATAAGTAGTAGTAGTAAGTATAAGCAAGTAAATAGATATTCTCTCACATTTCCTAAACTACTTATTCGATTTTGTTCAGATTTCAAAATTCTATATAGCATAGTTTAAAATTTATTTTACGTGATAAGCCGACCAGAAAACCGTTCCGTACTCGAAAGGTAAAACGGGAACCCTTTTACTAAGGCTTTGCTGTCTGTCTGTCGCCAGGCTGTATCTCATAAACCGTGAGTGCTAGACAGGTGACATTTTCACAGGTGATGTATTTCTGTTGCCGCCACAACAACAAATAAAATAAAATAAATATTTAAGGGGGCTTCCATACAACAAACGTTTGTTTGATTATTTTGCTTAAAGCTCTATAATGGTAACGGCAACAAGTAACCGCTTGAAGTATTCATGGACTATGTATTTATACAGTAACTTTAAACATTAATAATTAAATTAAAATTAAATAGATATTTAAGGGGGTCTACCGTACAACAAATCTATTTTTTTGTAGTTTATCATAGATAATGGTACGGAATCCTTGGTGTATAAATACAACTCGCACTTGGCCAGTTCTTTTTACGTCAGAATACATTCTGGGTTGGGAGTATCTACATACACGGACTTACATTATTGTAAAAGTAAATAAAGGACTCTCGTTAGTTTGATGAACACTACTTTTTTTGTGCATTACAGTGCTCGTAACTATTTTTAGACAAAACTTCAAGATTATTGGTTGATTAGATAAAACGTGAAACGTAAAAACAAACACAAACGGTCTTTTCTATTTATAACTTTAGCTGGGATACATTTGTTTACGCCCTTACAAGTGGCAAACTACTAAATTACAGGTGTTACGAATATCGATAAGATAATGCCGAGAGCGCTATCGC
This sequence comes from Cactoblastis cactorum, assembly GCA_020352625.1. Classification (NCBI taxonomy): domain Eukaryota; kingdom Metazoa; phylum Arthropoda; class Insecta; order Lepidoptera; family Pyralidae; genus Cactoblastis; species Cactoblastis cactorum. The sequence continues at coordinate 23,254 of JADGIL010014768.1, forward strand.
CATGATCGACATCTGTCTGATATGTCGGAGTCTGAGATGGTTCGCATCTACAATTGAAATGCATTAAAATATAATACGTAGGTATGTTACATAAATATGTACTGTTTGGCAAGAAAGTAATAAAATGATTAAGGTGCCAAAATCAAAATACTTATTTAGAAATGAAACCTTCACAGGTTCTTTTTGCATCAGTATTTAATAAACATGTATAGGTATCTCAATCAAGCTCCAGACTACCAGCATTTCGGAATGACCACCTGCTGAGAAGAAAAGCCGAAAGCAACTCAAGCGCAGTCTTGGTCCCTATTATGCCAAAATTTATTGAAATAAGCCAAGTTAAGATTATGATTGAGTGACTATAATATAAGAACCTGCCAAGTGCGAGTCTGACTCGCGCACGAAGGGTTCTGTACCATTTTCTAAAAAGAACGACTTTGTTGTATGAAAGCCCCCCCCCTTAAATATCAATTACATTTTTATTTAATTATTTATATTTAAAGTTACTATATAAATA
>JADGIL010014790.1:0-17512 GCA_020352625.1 Cactoblastis cactorum
GTAAAGTACGTGTCTAGTTGTGCGGTACTAGAGCCGTGACGCGAGTCCGGACAATCGGATGTTCGGATAATCGGGAATCGGATAATCGGGATTCTACTGTAATACAATTGTAACTGAGCTATGTCTGCACATGAGAGATATTAGACAGACAGGGGCTCAATATAGAGCCTTTAGAACCCAAAACTATTGTTTTTGGAATTTATGTTTGTATGCAGACAGACACACAAAAATTCGAAAAACGCTCAACACGCAAAAACTACTGGATCGGATTTGATGTGAGTTTCACTATGGTATCGTAGAAGGTCTAACTTAAAATATAGCGTAGGGTTTCATCTTAATACGCCGCTTAGAACCCGAGATATTGACAATATCTGTTACGCGCAGACGACGTTGCGGGCATAAGCTAGTCAGAAATAAAACATTAGTGCTGAACATATTTATTGTGAACAGAACATTATTTAAAAATAGTAAACAATTTTTTTTTTTACATAACGACAAAGGAACAGCTTTTAAAAACAACGTTTATTCTTTTGTTCCCATGTTCTATGCTTCCCACTGTGATTCAAAATATTTATTTCGACAAAGACAGATTAAAAAAAAAAAAATTAAGTTTCAATATTATTTAACTAACTAAGAAGTATTTATTATACAGAGTATAAATTTTACAATAAACATTATACAATCTATACTAATATTATATAGAGGTAAAATTTGTAACTTTGATTGTTTGTAAGGGCTATTCTTCGGAAATACTGTACCGATCATGAAAATTATTTCAATCAGAAACCTTCACTATTTACGAGTGCTATAGGCTATATTTTAACATCCAACGAACAGGGCACGGGTCGGCTAGTTCCAAAGTAGCAAGTGACTTATTAAGTGGGAATCCTAAGAAATTACATAACACAAATTTAATGAGGAAATTATTTTATAATCTATTCTCTTTCATTCCACCACGCCCTAAAATCATGATGTAGATGGTTTGGTTTTCTCCGATCATTTAGTGCGGTGCATATATTACAGATTTCCGTGTCATTCTCCCCTCGTTTGTACGTGAAGTGGTTCCGCCAGCGGAAAAAGTCATGGAACCGTGGTCTGTCATCGATTATATCCCTCATGGTCCTAGCTAGTTTCTTCGGGCCCAATTCACGAGCATTTAAGTAACTGCCAGGTGGCAGAAACCTGTAAAAAATTGTATAGTCAATATTAAATACTTAAAATTTCATTTTCAGGGTATCAAAATTATTACGATATGATGCAAACTACGGTCATAATTTAGTATCCATGGTCACAACTTACTTGTACTTGAATTAGTTTAATTATAAAATAATAAATTGAAAAGCAATCCATTCAGTTTTGACAATATGAACACTAGTACCTATTAGGCCATGTCTTAACACAAACAAAAAGGTATCATGATCAATACGAAATAGATCATAAAATACTAAATTGAGTGCATGAAATTCCATCTTATAACAAAATACCTTTATATATTACGAGTTCATTCGGCGACGAGACTTTCGCCCATTTGTCAATATAAATATTATATATTATCATACTTACTTTTTTCTTTGTCGCTTTAAACATCGACACGCACCTTTGTTAATTAAGTAATTGACCTAATCCAATAGAGAAGTGAAAAAAGATGTTTTGGATAGAAAGGATGAGGACGTAATGATTATTATTTGATCTCCACCGGTGACGGTATAACAGCTATTGATATATGGGGCCGTGTGTTACTAACTACCTTTGCACGGATGAATATAAAAAAATATGAAGGGCAAACGTCTCCAAAAAATTATAAAAGTGTTATCATTAAAAAACTCCAATCAATACCCCCAGGTGATGTAGGTGTCTATGGGCGGCGGTGATAACATTACGCGTGACCCGCCGCGCGCCAGTCGCCTCGCTCTTTCATAAAAAATACTTTTAATGCTCTCTAAGTGAATCTACAATTATAAGTCAAGACTGAACATAGCACATGGGCCCTCTATCCTGATGCACATACACCAATCATTTATGTCATTACATACATACCGAGAATAATCTGCTGCGCCATAAACAACAGGAATTGCAAAATTATTCAAAGCAGTCAAGACTTTCTCCGTCACATAATCAGGCCCAAAAGAATTCTCAAAGGCGAAGTAGAAATGATAGTCCCTCTTCACAATATCATAACATTTCTCCATCTCGCTCAGAGGGCATGACAAATTACCGCACTTTCCGTACACATCCAGCGTTAGGTTCAATTTGGTCAACTCTGGTAAGACTTGTTGTACAAACTCTTCTCTTCCATTTCTAGATATACAGTTTGTTACAAACCATGCAGCCGCCTTAGTCTTGCTATCTAATATAGCTGTAGTTTCCGTATCTTCATAAAAGACCATGTGGTCTGGCCATTTCATATTTAGCCTCGGGCCAATCTCTTGTCCGTCCAAGTCATATATTAAAATGTAGGACCATCGGATGGTCGAGTCTAACTTATAAGTCCAAGTCCACTCAAAGAAATCCTCGTATGTTTTTTCGTAAATCGGACGACTGTGGCCCGACTCTACCGAAGCAAACACGTATATTTGAGTTGGCGATCTCCTCTCAGGAACGTCAACATCCATATGCGAAACGCTGAACAGAATTGCGTGAAAATCTGTTAAGTCCGGCAGATACCACTTGTTATCAGTGACATAACAGTTTTGAAATGGACAGTTCATTTCAATGAATTTATCGGCTCCTTTACCCAAATAATAGAACGGATACTGTGATGCGAAAGTCCATTGTAAAATATAGTACATTTTTGTATCGTTTTTAGAATATGAGGTTTTTATACAAAGAAAACATAACATGATATAATATAACATCATCGACACGAAATGATCACACATATAACCAAACCACACCACTGAGATTTATAGATGATAGAGTGAAGAGTGACTTGCAATTAAGTAATATATACTTATATGAAACTTAGATCACACCTTTTATTTGTTTAAAAATCACTAACATAACATCCCTACATAAATATATATATCATTAGAACTATTCGAACAATGATGTGTACACACAACGCAAACGACATAGTGCAAGTTAATATGTTATAAGCACAACTAGTTTTTAGCCACGACGGAACGGAGATGGTTTATACATGCGTTTACGGAGAAAGGTTTTTTTAATGTTCCTATTTATCTCCAGAACGGTTTGACGTATTTTCTGCAATTTATCTTCTCTTTATCGGTTGTGGTTCTTAGATATGTGGTATGATGTTTGTCCGCTAGGGGACGCTGCAGTAATCAAGTATCGCTTGTAAAATTAGTATCAATGTTCCTGTTTATTCTTCAAAAGGTTGAACTGCATCAGATGTGGTTTTCGTAGTGGATTTGCTGATATTTTGCGATTAGTTTTTATTATTCGAATAAAATATAATTTTGATTTTAACTTCCTAACCTAGGCTATAACTACTGCCTTCCTATCCTATCCATTTAAGTAGCTTATGGACACTCGCGCCACCTGGGTATCGAATACTTATATAACGAAATTTCTCAATCATGAATGGAATACCCTCACTGCGTCGTCGTTCCCAAATTCATTATTTGAGTTTGCATACTCCACCTTAGACTTATCGTTGCTACCCATCAGGCGGAATTGAAGTCAAACGTACTTAAGTCAAGACCTAAAATAAAAGCATTAAACATCATAATTTAATTATAAATATACATACCGAGAATAATCTGCTGCACCATAAACAACAGGGATGGCGAAATTGTTCAATGCAGTCAAGATTTTCTCCGTCACATAATCAGGCCCAAAAGAATTCTCAAAAGAGAAATAAAAATGATAATCCCTCTTCAATAAATCATAACATTTTTTCATCTCGCTCATCGGGCATGACAAATTACCGCACTTTCCATACACATCTAGAGTAAGGTCTAATCTTCTCAACTCTGGAATGATTTCCTTCACAAACTCTTCTCTCCCATTTCTAGATCTACAGTTTGATACAAACCATGCAGCCGCCTTAGTCTTGCTATCTAATATAGCTGTAGTTGCTTCATCTTCATAAAAAGCCATGTGCTCTGGCCATTCCATATTTAGCCTTGGGCCAACCTCCTGTCCATCCAAATCATATATTAAAATGTAGGACCATCGAATGTCCGAATCAAGCTTATAAGTCCAAGTCCACTCAAAGAAATCTTCGTATACAATTTCGTATACAGGAAATCTGTGGCTCGGCTCTATCGACACAAAAACGTACATTTGAGTAGGCGATCTCCTCTCAGGTACGTCAACGTCCAAATGCAAAACGTTAAACAGAATTGCGTGAAAATCTGTTAAGTCCGGCAGATACCTCTTGTTGTCAGTGACATAACAGTTTTGAAATGGACAGTTTAGTTCAATAAATTTATTGGCTCCTTTACCCAGGGAATAAAATGGATACTGTGATGCGAACGTCCATTGTAAAATATAATACATATTTGTATCATTATCTGAATTTGTTGTACCAATAAAAAATAATATGCTATAATATATCATCGAGGTGAAATTATCACACATGTGTATAACCAAACTCAATATTTATCGCTGAGATTTCTAACAGAGTGAAGTGTCACTTATATTACGATTAATATATAAACGGGACTTACATCACCACATTTATTTGTTTAAAAAACACTAACATAACATACCTACATTTATATATAATTATGAATTATGCGGACAATGATGTGTGCACAAAACGTTCACGATATCATTCAATCAATATGGTTAACGGCATTCGAGTAGTTTTTAAACTAGACTATTTAAAGCAACAGCTGTTTTCCGATTAATCCATTAAGTTGTAACACTGACGCCACCTAGGCTGATCTAACGAAACTTCTTAAACATCAAGCCGTTTAATCTTCCTATAAAGTACATACACAGACTCAAAAATATAAATAACATACATAATAAACAAGAGAATAGGTAGGTACATATCATCCCTTTATTCCTTACGGGGTAGACAGAACCGAGAGTCGTCCAGGAATCGTGAAAAAGATAATCGATAAAATTGAAAATAAACGAGATGGCTTTAGTGATGTAGCCTCAATCGACATATGATTCGACAATGCTGATGTCTTTATTCATAACTGCAACTAATTGACTCACTAATATATTTTAGACAGGCTGTCAAAACCATATACATGTGTCATAATTTATATATATACATACCGTGAATAATCTGCTGCACCAAAAACAACAGGAATGGCAAAATTGTTCAAAGCAGTCAAGACTTTTTCCGTCACATAATCCGGTCCGAAAGAATTTTCAAAAGAAAAGTAGAAATGATAGTCCCTCTTCACCATATCATAACATTTCTTCGCCTCGCTCAGTGGACATGACAAATTACCGCACTTTCCATACACATCCAGAGTAAGATTTAATTTGGCCAACTCGGGTATGACTTTATTTACAAACTTCTCTCTTTCACTTTTAGAATTACAATTTGTTACAAACCACGCAGCCGCCTTAGTTTTGCCTCTTAATATAGCTTTAGTTTGCTTATCTACATAAGAATTCATTTCGACCGGCCATTCCATATTCGGCCTCGGGCCAACCTCTTGCCCGTCCAGGTCATATATTAATATGTATGACCATCGAATGTCCGAGTCGAGCCTATGTGTCCAAGTCCACTCAAAGTAATCCTCATAGTCCGGTAGCAACACAGGATACGTGTGGCTCGACTCGACCGACGCAAACACGTACTTCTGTGTAGGTGATCTCCTATCAGGTAATGAGACATCCATGTGCATGACGTTAAACAGTATTGCATGGAAATCTGTAATATCAGGCAGATACGTCTTGTTGTCTGTAATATAGCAGTTTTGAAACGGGCAGTTGAGTTCAATTAATTTGCTCGCTCCTCGACCCATAAAATAGAACGGATACTGAGTGCCGAACGTCCATTGCAAAATATAATACAAGTTTGAAATTTTTTTATAATATGATTTTTGAACTGTGGTTGTTACAAGAATGTAACATAACATGATATAATATAATATCATGATGCAATATGGTCACAAATTTAATAAAACTCTATATTGTTTCACTGAGATTTCTGAGTGGAGTGTCACTTACATTGTAATTAATATATACCTATATAGGACTTACACATTTTATTTGTTTATATTACTACACAACTTTTATAGACATTATTATGGAATATGCGCACAATGATGTGAGCGACTACGTACACAATGCAACGTACACCTAATACATATTAATTGTAGGCAGATGTTAACAATTTTTGTGGTGTAAGTTGGAATTATGAGTCATTGGCGCAACGTTCAAAGCCGTAACAGACGTTCCGATTTGGCTGGCGTCAGAAAAGGATGCACGTATTTAATAGGTACTTTTTTTTGGTATACGTGCATATCATAATGTTTGGTGATTGGTTGGAGCGTGTGTTACAGACATCAGGCGGCACAGTCGCGCCATAAGTGACATAGGCGCACTGTTCACATATTTTGTTGGCAATGACACACTTTCTATGTTAAGCAACAGCCATAAATTTTCAGCTAATAATAATATTTATTTATTTATAAATTTTATTGCACAAAAATTACAGAAAAAAAATATGCACAAAAGGCGGACTTAATGCCNNCATATGACATTCTCTACCAGTCAACCAATAGGTTGACTGGTAGAGAATGTCATATGTCAACCAAACAGAAAGTGAATATCAATGGTGTAATGTATTTTTGGATTCGTTATGACCATTATTTTCATTTTTTTAATCTAAGTAAAGTTTCTATTGCAGGTGCAACGAATCTAAGTCAATACGTGAAGAAATCAAATTGAATAAACTAGTGAAAGCTCTTAAAATATAATCTGGCATATTATCGGGTACTGAAATATATAAAATAAATAAAACTTCTTGATTCACGTTTTTTTTAAATAATTATAGCTTATCTATAAATATGTTAATCTCTTATTAAAATCAATTCTACTTATATCAAAAATTAATCTCTAATTTCCCTTTGTCAGCGCATCACGTCAGAACGATTTCGCTATAATATTTTTGTTGTGTAAATAAATTCCAGGAAAATGTTCTTATGAGAACAAAATATTTATAAGTTTAGTAGAAAATTATAAATATTAGATAATTTCTATTCCGGAGTTTTCTCATATAAACATTTTACATAACTGTCTATCATAATCAATGAAGGACAGTGGCTGCCGGGTCGGCCGGTTTTAATAATATTATCATTATCCATACTATAATCTCATTACCTGTTTTCATTTTAAACAAAGCACGCTGGGAATCCGTTAGAATACTGTAATAAACTCTATTATATTTTCATTATATAATTACAATAGTATGCATCAATATTCTAAGACACGTTTGTTACCATTAAGTTCCGGTCAATGATGTCAGAAATAGAATACTTGGCGAGCGTTAACATCATAAAACCATGTTTTATCATAAACACCAACATACTAAAATTGGGGAATATTAGTATGTTGGAGGGTTACAGTATGTAAATCATGTACACATGTATGTAAATCATGTCTCTTCCGCTTTCATAGCTAAACCGCCTGACTGTTACAGCTAGTGTAAAATAAACCCTTACCCTCTTAGTGACGGTGAGGGAAGCGATGGAGTTAAGAACGACGCTCTGCACTTCAATGGGAGCTCTCAGAAGCCGCACCATCGCCTTCGCCACCGGCGGCAGCTCTTGAGCTGGGGAATTCGTTTCTTATCAATACATAGCTTTCCCCGTGACTCTGTGCGTGTGGTAAGTTCGAGTTTCTATTCCTTTATGAAATAAATTTAATACGCGCCGACTCGCTTTGCAAGAGAATCAACCATATAAATTCGATCGAACATAATCCTACTAATATTATAAATGCGAAAGTTTGTGAGTATGTCAGGATGTCAGTATGGATGTTTGTTACTCTTTCACGCAAAAACTACTGAACCGATTACGAGGAAGTTTGGTATGTAGGTAGCCGAAGACCCAGAATAACATATAGGCTACTTTTTATCCCGGAGTTCCCGCGGAATTGATTCCTAATTGAATTTCATAGGGTTTCCACGCGGACGAAGTCGCGGGCGGTCTCTAGTCCTATATATAATAAATAATTATAATGGAAATAGCTATACAGACCAGGTGCGGTGTGCACAATGAGCTGCGCAGTTGCCATGACAACGCCAGAGTTGCGGGACTGTAGCAGCGGCTTGGCGGCGCGCAACAGCAGCCGCAGATCCGGATCTACGGCGCGCGTGCGCGTACGCGTCCGCTTTTCGTGCTCCGAATCCGATTGCGAGTAAAATGGCTTGTCCGACTCGCTATCGCTAGAATACGCCTGCCGAAACGTTTATTGATTCAGAACTTGGAGTTATTCATATATATTTTACCCAACAGATCTAAAAGTTTAAAAATATATAAGGACAAATATCTCAAACTATATCCGTAATAATATCTTATAAATGAGAAAGTGTGTTTGTTTGTTTGTCCGACTTGCACGTCAAAACGAAGCAACGGATTAGTGTGTTTTTATGTGGACTAATATTATAAAAGGGAAAGTGTGTTTGCTTGTTTGTCTGACTTTCACATCAAAACGAAGCAACAGATTAGTGTTTTTCTATGCGGAAATAGTTGAAGGGCTGGAAATGGAAGCTGGAAGGGAAGGGAAGTGACAAAGGCTACCTTTTTATTTTATTTGACGCGAGCGAAGCCACGGACAAAAGCTAGTTATATAATAATACAAATAACAATTTTATGAACATTTAAAGATTATTTGATAAGACTTACTTCGGCATTAGGGTCAGGAAAGCAAGTTCTAGCGTAAACAGTGAGAACGTTTAGTAGTGCTAGTTGACCCCATTCGTCCACGTCCGCGAGTAGAGAACATAGTTTCCTACAAAGATCAGAATATAGTGTATGATGATTAGTGTAAGGTATCACTAATTATACTATAACAAACTTCCAGGACCTTTGAACTCTTTTGACTTGTGAGAAATCTGTATTAAATTATGACAAAACTTTCAATATGTGAAAAAATTCGTTGTTTAACATTGACACTTCACATTATGAGAAGAGAATAATTATTGAATATAAAGATACAGTATCACGTCTTTATCCCTTACGGGGTAGACAGATCTAAGAATCGCAAGACTCTTAAGCCCAAGCAAAATGGTGGGCTTATTGGTGGAATGGAGATTCAGAAATAATGACAAGTTGCTAGCCCAGTGTCTATAAGAATCGATGTCTATGTTTCAAGACATTTCCCTTGACTGACTTTTACAATCTGCGCAGGAAAAGCTGGCACATTTTACGTTTTTCTTTCGTTTCCAGACCGGCATAGAAGTATTATTGGGCTTAATTTTACCTAAAGCTCCTATGAATGAGGCTTATGCGATCCGGGCACACCTCCGAAAAGGCCATCGCAGCTGACCCTACCACTAGCGGTGTTTTGTCAGACAACAGCTTATCTATTATGGACACTAACTCCTCTTTCTGGTCAGGATCTAAACTGAAAATAAAAGCGAATGTTAGTGTGTTTAACACATACAAAATAAGTATTCTCACATTCTTTCCTGATAATCATCCATTGAAACTATGTTTTGAAACTATGTTTGTTTGTCCATCTTTCACGTCATTTGTGTGATTTTTTATGTGTAGATAGTTGAAGGATTGTAGTAACCCCCTCCTCCCCTCATTCGAAGCCACAGTCAATAACTAGTAATTTAAGAAATTTAGGCAATTTTATTAACCTTTCTATCATCTTTCATGGAAAATATTTCTCAAGAAATTTTCATGGGAACTAATTGCTAACATTTTATATTTTTGTACAAACCTGTAAAGTTTTGGTATAGCATGGGCTGCAGTTTTCCTAACGTAGGGGCTCATGTCGCTGGAAGAGTCTCGGATTGCGAGCATCACAATTGGCACAATCATGGGCACCCTGATTGACGACAGCACCCGGAGAGCACTAGCACGGATGAGTTGATTGGGGTCCTTGAAAGTAATGTAGAATTTTCATTATACATATGTATGTATGTTAATGAGATTGTCATATTTTGACCATCTAATTCACAGCCATTGTGTCAAAACAAAGAAGTAGTTTTAAAATGTACTAACCTTGAGGGCCCTCTGGAATGTACTAATGGACAGCAGAGCCAAGTCTTGCTGTTCTTCAGCATATCGTACCAAGTAAACATACACTAATTTTTTCACTTCTATGTTCTTTGATACTACATTCTTAACGACAGCTGGAAAACTAACATAAACAAGGCATTAGCAGTTAAAGCAATATAATAAAGTTATTAAACAGTAGTGGACAATAAATTAAGTTGACAGACTGTAAATCAGAATATCTTAGGTTCAATTTCTACTGCAATGGCTTGAGATTATAAATTAAAGATCTGCTTCATGCATGGAAGATTTAAGAAACCATAACAATTACTTTTGCTTTATTTTCAACCAATAAATACTTACAGATCAGAAGCATCACGTCCCTTTGCAATCATGCCTATGATTCTTTTCATTGCCTCTAACTTTAATGAGTCTTTTGATCCATCTAACATCAGTTTGAGATCCTCGTTTCTGTAATATGAAAAGATCTCAAGATTTAAAAAAAATTCAGAACAAAGGTAAGACGAATGGTAAGATACGAAATGGTAGGATTGAATTTAGGACCGTACTGGTAATACAGCCAGCCCATTTTAATATAGTTATATAGAAAGATAGGAATATAGATCTGTAGGAATGGAAAGCAGCAAACAATATACTTAACTTTCACTTTACAATTTGTATTTGTAACAGATATAATGTCGAAAATTCAATTTATTTAACAGTGAATAAAATAATATATGTAATAATTTTAGGCGAAGTCAAGGGTTTCAATAGTTTTCTTACTTTTTGTAATCAGGTTGAAAAAACGCCCCTGAAGCAGGATCACTTGCAGGATATTCTACTTCACCGGTGACCACCTTATCATTATTATAAGATGTCATACTCGTCATTTTTATATTGTTTGTGGGTTAATAAATTGCCCTAAAAATACACGACCCCAAGTATACTTATTTATCAATAAAATAAAATTACGAAAGTATGTTTAAGTTTGATCAGATTGTCAATTGATGTTGTCAATTTATTTATCAAACTTCTCGTTTGACAGAGGACGATGTTGTTTAATCAAAAATGACATTGACGTTTAGGACAATTGTTTGGGACCGGTTGGACTGAGACTGGTTGGGATAGACTTGGGACAGATTTAACTTTTTATCACAAACTTATCATCCAACGTAATATTCAATGCACCGCGCATCGCATAGTCATTTTAAACTATGCAAAACAATTGCATTACAAAAATCATTAACAATCGGTTGAGCTATAAAGATTGGAAACACTGACAGATGGACAGGCGGGACTTGACAAATCACATATTTAATGTGTTCTAAAGTTATGAACCCTAGTATTTTAAAAGTTATAGAAATATAATTATAATATTGCTAACACAAATATTTTACTCAGCTTATGTCAAGAGCTCAGAAGCCATTTTATGAGGCTATTAACATTATAAGGGAAACCTCATGTGGTAGATGGCTCTCTTATTTTAATTTGCATTTGGGTATATCAATCTTTAGTAAGTCAATTATTAAACTAAAAAATAAATAAATAATAAATATATAGGGACAAATCACACAGATTGAGTTAGCCCCAAAGTAAGTTCGAAACTTGTGTTATGGGATACTAACTCAACGATACCATATTTTATAATAAATACTTATAAAGATAAAAATCCAAGATCCAGGCCAATCAGAAAAAGGTCATTTTCCTTCATGACCTGACCGGGGATCGAACCCAGGACCTCCTGAGTAGTGGTTAGTTACGTTAACCGTTACACCACGGAGGTCGTAAAAACAAAAACATGAACACATGAATTACACTAAATTACGTAAAATAAAATAAGAACAATGACAGAATTATTTAGATGATCAATGACTAGGAACTAAAAAAAAATAAATTATTAAACATGTTATAATGATTGCACAAATCCATACAGATGGAAATAAAACAGGCAGTCTACAGAACATTGCAATGTGGGCACTACAATCTTATTAGACTAGAATAAAGACAGATGATTGATTTGAAGGATTATAACTACCTAAGGATTTTATTTTCATTTGAGATCAGGAAGGTGATATTATTTTAATTTGAATGTATACTTAGGTGCACGTGAAATTAAATAATAAGGTTAAATAAATTTGAATAGATTTTAATTACATTTTTCGTGATTCTTATAGTCTGCGTACCACCATTCTCTAAAGTTTTCATACAAACTGGTAGTTCTGACTTTTGTGGAATCATTCAGTGCCGTACAGATATTACAGATTTCAGTGTCATTCTCTCCCTGAAAAAATTACACATTTAGAACAAAGTTATAGAACAACAGTAAGAGGTGCGATTAAATGTCGTATAATGCACGTATTAAATACTAATGTACAGTCAACTGCATGTCAAGTTATCTTACACAGATCTCTATGCTGTGGTATCAGTGAAGAATTTGCAATTTTGGAAAGGTTTATATACTGTTGACCGTACGAGCCCTTGGTAACTCTAAGAAAACTTTTGAGATGCAAGAGCGTAAATGTTTAAATGTAAAAAAATAATATATTTCTTGTTTAATAAGGGTTCAAATATCTAAGATATTAATTACTTTTCGATAAATTTAACTACTAAATTCTCAATGGAATGTGCAGTAATTGATTGGCCGGCAGAACTGCTGCATCGTAGTTATTCCGGATGTGGATCACAGATTGCTTGATGGAACAGTATCTGTTCAGAAGATTTAGGATGCGGCATTGTCTGTTATATGATATTATGTCCTATTAGATGGCTTATAGACATGAAACGGAGCCAATATTGGGGCGTTAGGTAGGAATAATATCTTCGGTTGTTATTATATTATAGGTACCTGCTTATATCTAAAATGATTTCGCCAACGGAAAAAGTCGTAATATCGGGTTCTATTGTCAATAATCTCTTTCATAGTAATCGCTAATTTCTCGGGGCCCAGCTCCCGAGCGTTGAGATAACTTCCTGGTGGTAGATATCTGTAAATTAACAGAAAAATATTAACAAAAAATATTGAGAATATTTCTTATACGAAGAGTTTTTTTTTTGGGTTTTGATATAGGTACAACTTGATTCAATTGTTCTTGTGAATCACGTTTACGGCATCTATACATATAATAAAATTGTAACCGAGCCATGTCTGTACATGAAAGATATTTAAGAAAGAAGTATATAGCTTTGGCTTCTATAGAACCTTTACAGGGCCTATAGAAGCCAAAACTATTGTTTTTAGAATTCATGTCTGTCTGCCTGTCTGTATGTTTGTACTCGCAACGCACAAACACTACTGAACGAAATTTGATGCGGTTTTCATAATTGTATCGTAGAAGATCTAACTTAAAATATAGCATAGATTTCATTTTGATACGCTGCTTGCAACCAGATTTACGCGCGGACGACGTCGCGGGTATAAGCTAGTTAGATATAAATAAAATTGATAATCAAGTAAGTTGCTGAAAGATAAAGGTAATCATATAAATATTTTTATGTACCTGGAGTAATCAGCTCCACCGAATACAACAGGGATTGCGAAGTTATTCAACGCTGTTAATAGCTTCTCCGTCACGTAATCGACTGCAAAGGAATTTTCAAATGAAAAATAGAAGTAATAATCTCTCTTTATGAGGCCATAGCACTTGTCTGCGACGTATCTAGGACATTGCAATGTTCCACACTCTCCATATATATCTACTGACATTTTAATGTCTATTTTTTTCAATTCTTCATTTACTTTGTCTGCGAAATCTTCTCTCTTACTTAAAGTTTTACAGTGCGACACGAACCAAGCTGCGGTTTTTGATTTAGCATCCAGGATGGCTTTGGTTTCTTCATCGATTGGGTCCATTTCATCAGGCCATTTCATATTAGGTTTAGGACCAACCTCGTTACCTTTTTTATCATATATCACAATATACGACCAACGAACATCTGAATCTAATCTATATGTATAGGTCCAGTTGAAGAAATTATCCAGAACTGGTTTGCAAGCTGGGTTATTGTGCGCAGACTCTGTTGCCCCAAAAACATATATTTGTTTTTGGGAACGGTATTGAGGCAAATTATTCTGATCTTGATATATCACAGAATTTCCGTTAAAAATAATAGCGTCAAATTCGGCAATATCCTTAAAATAACTTTTGTGGTCGGTCACATAGCAGTTAAGGTAGGGGCAAGATAATTTAATAAAGTTATTGTTTCCTCTTCCCATGTGATAAAATGGAGAATCTCTGCCCGAAGACCACTGCAAAATGGTTCGTACTTTTAAATTTTCTTCATCTTTTACTGTTGTCGATGTTATATGATTTTTAAGTTGAGTGCTATTTATTTCAGATTCAAATGTATCTTGAGAAGTTAATTTTTCATCATCATTACTATTATCTTCTATATAATTATCGCTTCTATCGACGTAAGATGTTTCTAATGTATCTTCAGTAACATTTTCATAGGAATCATTACTTGCTATAATTGATATATTGGGTAAGTTATTTTCATCATCGGAATACCATTTCCAGTTATAACTTTGTTCTATTAGATATTGACTATAATACATGTAAAACACAAGCGTTAATACACATATTACCATTAAAACCTTGCTCCAAAAGTATTTCCTGGTTCTGTTAGTATTGTTTATGGGTTGTTCCAAAAATTCCATGTTAATAAAATTTCCAATCTTTAACATACGTCTTCATCCCTTTGTAGAGAGAGCTAAAAGTATAATCAGAATGGTATTTCATTTAGTAGAATGTATAATTAACTTACATTTTGGTTAAATATTTATTTCTACTGAATATTTGATGTCACCGATATTTATGTTGGATTTGAGTAATAATGATAATTTATTTTGTCGGTCGTTTTGATAATATCTTCAACGAGGTCATTTGGTCCTTAAATACACAAATCAGGATGCAAAAGAATTTCAAACACAGTTTCCAACGTAGATGTAAAGTTACATTTAAGTATAACTTTACATTATAAATTCACAGTAAAATAAATTTCGTTAAGCACCATGGAAATAATTGCCAACACGTGAGGTAAGGAAATTGACAATTTTGATACTGCGTTCATGTTGACTGTTAGTAGGGTTATAGTCGGATATCTACAACGCTGATTAGATAGTCGGATTATGATTTTCAAGTTTTGCTAATAGGGTTTCCGTAAAACATAAAGGAAATTTATTCCAACGCCTTGTAGCTTTGTAGCGGAAACTTCCGGTGAAAGCAGCAGTTGGATGTTAAATGACTCACTGACCTCACAGTAGCCAATTTATATGATGATGTATTTTTTAATAAATGATCAATTGTTCAGAAGTTTAAAATTATACACTTTAAACATACCAAGACATAAGTATTTTAATATTCAAAAAAGGATTAAAATGTATTTATTTAATTAATTGCTCAAATTTACCAAGTTTAAGATAATCTCTTATTCAAATATTACTCGTACTTATCCAGATCTTTATCATTTACTTAAAATGATCCTACATTAACAATTAACTAAGCGCAAAACTTAAAATATGAACATATTGTTTAAGGTCTAAGATACGTATTTGAAACGACCTACACCCATCTGTTTATTGAATGAGACATATTTTTTATGAAAGATAATTCACAGAAGAATATGAATCACAAAACTTGCCTTAAAATGTGGTCATGGCTATCCTTAATTTCAAGAAAGAATTTCACATACCAAAATGATGCAAACAAATATAGACCTTATCTAATCTTACTTTATGGTACATATTTATAGTGAATCCCGCTCTAAATTTGAATGTGATATGTTTTGTCATTTTTTAAAGATAGATACGGAACCCTTCATGTGCGAGTCCGTCTCGCACTTCACAGATCTGAGACCAAATAAAAGTTCCTTAAAAATATATAAATAAGATTAATATCATCATATTAATATATGTATGCCCCAAAGTAAATTCGAGGCCTTGCGTTATGGGATACTATCTTGCAACGGGGTCCGTGTACACGGAAGCACGTCAAGCCTTATTGGCCCTTTTGTACCTAAACATGGGATTATGGGATATTAACTCAACGATACTATATTTAATAACAAATACATACTTATAATGATAAACATCCAAGACCCGAGCCAATCAGAAAAATATTATTTTCCATCTTGACTCGACTGGGGATCGAACCTAAGACCACCTGATTAGCGGAACGGCGGCATGTTAATAATTACACAATGGGAGTATTTTACATCTAAAACGCGACGATGTGACGAGACATAAGAGTAATAAAAAAGTCTACCTTGATATAAATGTTGCCTTGGAGTTGAGAGGTCTCTGATTTTATCACAAGTCATGTCATGGTGGCAAATTATCTTTATTTGATTATAGACAAGTAATTAAATAAAAAATTATAAAAAAAAAACGACACAATAAAACAAACACATTTCAAACTTAACTTTCTTTTTGCGTTAGGGGTTAAATCATAGAAAAGGACACTATCGATTAAGTCACCTTTCTAATAAAAAAAGAATTATCCAAATCGATTCATACGTTTGGGAGATATGATACCACAGACCGAATGACACACACACACACACACACAAACGCTCGCACGCACGCAAGCACGCGTGCACACACGCACGCACTGACGTACGCACACGCACACACATACACAACACACATGCACATCAAACTTGTTTTGCGCCGGATGTCAAAAATGATAGTGTCGTTGTGGCAACCCTTACCATTATCTATAACAATCGGTAAAATACTGTTGCCGTTATCGAGCTAAAATGAGCAAAAAAATATGGTTTTTGTATGAATGCTCTCCTAAATATTTATTTAATTTTAATTTAATGATTTATTTTATAGTTAATTCAACTATACAATATTAAAGTTAATTTAAATATTTCAAGCATAAAAGACTATAACTGTGTTCTTTTAGAGTATATTGACAATAAAATATGTAAAACTCAACCGTAAAAATTTTGCTTTAAAAGTATTTCATGCATGTTGCAGATGTTTTAAAAAATTGCATATTAATAAAATTTTCATTGTAAATGCTTTATTTCCAGATACAGTAGATGCAAGAAAATGTATTCATCCATTTGTAGGTAGAGCTAATAATATTATATAATAAAAATGGTTAGTAATCTTCGGCTTCGGACGGGTAGATTCCTTGAAACGTTCCTTGTGAATGACCGTATCTATTAAAAAAGCGGTCAAATGCGAGTCGGACTCGCCCATTAAGGGTTCCGTAGCAGCAAGTAACATAACATAAAAGTTTTTGTTATGTTTGTTATCATTATCCCTTACAGGGTAGACAGAGCCTAAGGTCATAAGTGCAAAAGGCCACGTTGAGCATATTGGTGGGGCGTATCTATAGGCGCAGGCGGTTCGAATTTTATAGTTCAAATTTTCGCCCTCGCTCGCTTCGCTC
>JADGIL010014792.1:0-15407 GCA_020352625.1 Cactoblastis cactorum
TTCACAGTACACAATACCCACAATTTGCCGGAACCCGGTGTGCGCTAACCGTCGCCGCTTCATGTTGGATGCAGATAAGTCAGTGTTTGTGGACTTCCAAAAGATCCGAATTCAGGAGACGCAAGCAGAACTACCGAGGGGATGCATCCCACGCTCTCTTGAGGTCATATTGAGAGCTGAAGCAGTGGAGTCAGTACAGGTTGAATAACGATTTTTGTTTGCTCATGGTATTGTTAAGAATTTAGAATATATGTCAAGAATTGTAATGAAAAAAATCGTCCAATGTTTCCACAACCAATACACTCTGTGGACAACTATTTAATACTTAAGATTTGATATAGTAATTTATTTCGATCGATATATAGTCTTACCAAGCATTGATAGAATTGAGAGAAAAAAGAAAACTGTGTTTAACATCATTAAATCTAGATTTTTACAATTGGGGAGCCAGCATACCAAATACCATTGATGATATATTGATGGAGAGGCATGCTAATCCTAATAATTCTTTTTCACATCTTTTATCATGTTAATTTTATACTGATTTAGATCTTAAAATACTTTGAATCCTCAATAATTTTATAATAAGATCATTCTGATATACTATTATATTTTAGGCAGGAGACCGATACGATTTTACAGGCACCCTCATAGTGGTGCCTGATGTGGGGTCTCTCTCTTTTCCCGGAGCCAAAGCGGAATTGACCACTCGCACGAGACAAGCCAATGAGGGGCAGATGGAGGGAATAAAGGGATTGAAGGCACTAGGCGTCAGGGAACTGCATTACAAGTGAGACATATTAATGACTAAAATAACACGGGTACAGTATCACTACCCTCATTATCTGCCTGCCTTTCTACCATGTTATCTATCACTAGACATGTGTTATAATATCCCATAACACATGTCTCAAACTTCACTTCATGTCTTAATTTTTTGGCTCCATATTCATTAAAATGATGATTTTGGCAATGTCAAGTTTGCGAAAGACATGTGATGTGTATAAGTTTCTTCTTAATAATTTTGCAATAGCAACTGACCGGTATGCATAAGTGAGGTGAGATGATGACTCAAACTTACTTGAGACTAACTCGAATCTAGGTATGTGATTTGTCCCTATATATTTATTATTATAATCTCCAGAACGGCGTTCCTAGCGTGCAGCGTGCAAGCTATCTCCCGGCGGTTCGGCGCCGACTTGGCGACCGACGACCTCACCACCGACGACATGCGCAAGCAGATGACCGACACTGAGTGGGACAAGGTTTCAATTGCATTCATACTTGCTTTTCTTTCCTTAAATGGTATGATCTGCTTCTTGAATTATTAAAGTCAAAGTAAAAATATTTTTATTCAAATATACTTGGATTTTGCAATTTTGAGTCGTCAATGAAAGTGTAAACCACTGACATACATGTCAAATTTCAGTGCAATCAGATATTCGAAAGGGATACTCGATATATCGAAAAGGTGAAATTTAGCTTTATTTACAGACAATGGGACAGGTAATGTTGTAAATGAGATAAAAAAAGACATACATAATCTTTTGTAATCATTAATTTATCTTATTTGACATTTCATTTAATTATTTTAATTCAATTTATTATGACACTACAATGTATGTTTGCTCACCCATTATAGGTTAAGGCATGATATACTATTTTGTAAATTGACGTCTGAAGACAATGCTGCAATGAAGTTTGTTCCGCCACTTCTTCTCCATTTGCGCTTTGGAAGTGGTACAAAACGACGATTCAAATTTTAGTCTGAATTGAATAAAAATATTTTGACTTTGACTTTGATGACACTAAATAAAAGCTTGTAATAATTGAGCGTGTTTCCGTTGCAGGTGTACGAGATGTCGCGGGACCGCAACTTGTACAGCAACCTGATCGCATCCCTGTTCCCCAGCATCCACGGCAACAGCGAGGTCAAGCGCGGCGTCCTGCTCATGCTTTTTGGCGGCGTAGCCAAGACCACTGTTGAAGGTGCCACACTGTCCACTGCTGGACATAAAGCTTGCACATGACTGCCTTGATTGTAGGGTATTAGATAGATAAACACAGATACAATATGACATCTTTATAAAATACTTCAATCCAAAAATTACAAATATTCAATTCATCATCATTATTTTAGCTTTTTCCGCCTATTACTGAGCATAGATCTCTCTTCCAGTGGTCCGGAAGCGAAAGAAAAACGTTGTATGTGCCAGGTGCTAGTCTTCCCGCGAAAATTGTTAAATTTAATAAAGGTAAAGGGCTTGAAACAGGAATCATAGGCGACCTGTCACTATTTTTTAATTTCCATTCCACCAATAAGCCCACCATTTCGCTAAGCGTTGCCTTCGAGTCTCGCGACTCTCGAGTCTGTATATCCTCGTCGTGAGCAGGGACCACGCTCCGCGGAGACATCAACGTATGCATCGTGGGGGACCCGAGCACGGCCAAGTCGCAGCTGCTGCAGCAGGTCAGCGACATGTCGCCGCGCGCCGTCTACACCAGCGGCAAGGCCTCGTCGGCCGCCGGCCTCACCGCCGCCGTCGTTAAGGTAATAATAATAATAAATAATAAATCGTGTGCCTTTCTTAATCCCCGACAAAAAGAGGGGTGTTTTATTCAGTTTGACGTGTGTATGTGTTATTCTGTCTATTTTGAAATGTAACTTAATCTTAGCTATGTTTTAACCCCCGACGCAAAAAGAGGCGTTAAAAGTGAGCACAGAATTGACTATGTCATTGAAAAATACAATACCTATTAAATCCATACTAATATTAAGCGCTTGTTTGTCCGTTTTTCATGTCAAAACGGAACAATGGATTAGTGTGATTTTTTTTATATGGAGATAGTTATTCATACAGAAGGGCTGGAGAGTGACATATGTAGCTACTTTTTATCTTCTATAGTCTAGTGTTCAGTAAATCTGAACGCTTTAACGAAGACTAATAATTTAGATTGCATTTAGTTTGTTATTGATTGATTTATTCTATGCCATTCTATGCTTTATGATAAAATACTAATTTGTTTTTCAGGACGAAGAGTCGTTCGACTTCGTGATCGAAGCAGGCGCGTTGATGCTGGCGGACAACGGCGTGTGCTGCATCGACGAGTTCGACAAGATGGACCCCGCCGACCAGGTCGCCATCCACGAGGCCATGGAGCAGCAGACCATCTCGCTAGCCAAGGTAACCGCCTCCCACACACAATAACACCCACTTGCATCGTCATTTCAGCATTGACTGGCTCTGGTCAAGGCGTATGCCTTGTGTTACAAGAAGAGAAGAACACGTCGAAAGATACTCAACAGTATTAGTCCCTACAAGCCTGTGAAGCTCCCTACAACAACAAAAAATTAGCTTATTACTAGCTTATGCCTGCGGCTACGCTCACGTAAAATTTAGAGGGGATAGGAAGAGTTAAAAAATAGCCTATGTTACTTTTCAGCCGTTCAATTATCTCCACATAAAAAAACACTAATCTGTTGCTCCGTTTTGACTTGAAACAAACACACTTTTCCATTTATAATATTAGTAAGTATACATATAAAATACGACAAAAAACAACACTTCAAAGGAATATTTGAAAATTCCAGGCCGGGGTCCGAGCTACGCTCAACGCTCGCACGTCAATCCTAGCCGCCGCCAACCCCATAGGCGGTCGATACGACCGAGCGAAATCCCTCCAACAAAACGTAGCGCTCAGTGCTCCCATCATGTCCAGATTCGACCTATTCTTCATTCTGATCGATGAGAGCAGCGAGATGGTAGACTATGCTATAGCAAGGAAGATTGTGGATCTACATTGTAATAAGGAGGAGACGTATGACTGTGTGTACTCTAGAGAGGATTTGCTGAGGTACATTGCGTTCGCGAGGTCGTTCAAGCCGGTTATTACTGAGGTACGCTTTTGTTTTTATCACGCTGTTTGAATATATATATATTTTTACTTGTGTATAGTACTCGATTTAACTATTATTATATAGTTTTTAACTTATATTAATGATACAAGTATTCTGTCAGTTTTAGTTCAATTTTAAAACTAAAGAACTACTTACCGCTTACCATCAGGGCCGCACGTCTGTTTGCTAGCTTAGTAAGATAAAAGAAAATCTAATTATCTACTGCCAGGAGGCGGGGCAACTCCTCGTGGAGTACTACACGGCGCTGCGCGGCCGCGACGGCGCCGGGGCGGGCGCGGGCGCGTGGCGCATCACGGTGCGGCAGCTGGAGTCCATGCTGCGCCTGGCCGAGGCCATGGCCAAGATGCACTGCAGCGGACACGTCACCGCCGCACACGTGCACGAGGCCTACCGGTGAGGCACCCTCGTCGCTGATCTGTTACGGGCTTACTACTGAGGAACCCTCGTGACTAATCTGTTAAATGTTTACCGCTGAGGAACCCTCATCACTAAACTGTTATAACAATATCTTTAATGCGAGATGCACTGCAGCGGACACCTCACCGCTGCACACGTACACTTACCGGTGAAGTACCCTCATCGCAAATCTATATATGTATATAAAACTCTTCCGTTACCAAGTAACTGACTGACAGACAAGTATCAAGGCAAGTAGCCGAAATTTGGCATGTATGTTCCTTGGAGAGTGTAAAGGAGCACTAAGAGAGGATCTTTGGATCCCGAAAGGAGTGAAAGGGGTAAAAAATCTTAAATTAATAATATCTTTAGTACAGTAAGGTGTTATAATTTTCTACTAGCGGCCACCCAGCGGTCCTTTCCTGTGTAAATTATAGGATAAAAAGTAGCCTAAATGGACTACATAAATCTCAAAAATTTTAGAAATATATCAAGTCAAAGAGAGTATAATCTAAATATATTTATTATTATTTCAGATTACTCAACAAATCTATAATCCGTGTGGAGCAGCCTGATATCCATCTGGATGAAGACGAGCCTCAGCTGGAGCCAAGCATGGATGTGGATCAAGAGTTACCCAATGGCTCTGATAGCACCAATGACACAAGTATGGACAACATTATTTAGATAATCGCCCAAGACCTAGATCAATTAGAAAAAGACCATTTTACATCATGAGCTGACTAGAATTGAAACCCCTCTTGGTTGAGTGGCAAGGACTTTACCACTGTGTTAACGGGGATACAAGCAATTACTATCTCACAGTCAGTTTATTTTTGTACATTCAACAGAAAAACTATCATGTTTTCTGGTTATGGTTAAATGAACTAATTTAAATGTATGACTTAGATTTTTTTATTTATTAACAATTAAAACCTTCAACACAGGCCAAGGACAACCAACATAACATTTCAAATCGCTGTCATACTTAAAGGCTGCCACAACATGCACCAATATTAGGAAAATATCATATTCCAACTTGACTCGACCGAGGATCGTACCCGGGAATTCCTGCATAGCGGACAGGTATTTTAACCATTACTCTGCGAGAGTTGTCAAAATTATATTATATTTTTTACAGATGGTCACATAAACGAAGATACAGCTCCCAAGAAGAAGTTGACCCTTTCGTTCGAGGAGTACAAAGCACTTAGTGACATGTTAGTAGTATACATGAGGAAGCAGGAGAGCGAAGCCGAAACTGCAGGTTCGTTACCATTTGTCTTTACGAATACTAGACTTATAATATACTAATGTTATAAAGAGTATTAAGTATTAATTATATTTTATATATTCAGGAGTGCTATAGACTATATTTTAAGGCCCAATGAAGTGGGCACAAGTCGGCTAGTTAATTTATAAAATTAAATACTGGACACTCGTTACAAAATTGAAATATTTCAGGATCAGAGAGCTCAGGCATGCGCAAGAGTGCGGTAGTGAGCTGGTATCTGGAGCAGCTAGTGTCTCAGGGCCGGATCGAGAGTGAGGAAGAACTGTTGGAGAGGAAAACTCTGGTGGAGAAGGTTATAGACCGCCTCATGTACCACGTGAGTATATTTTTACTTGATTCACAGTTGCAAACAAAATATCCTCCTCACTTCAATAAAGATGACAACTACTATGATTATTTCGATAAAGTTCCATTTCTAAAATCTTGTATTAGAAAATGAGGTATAAAGTGTGCAAGTTGAAACCATGTGAAACTAATGAGACTATTTAAGTCTGCTCATTTAATGTCATTTATAAGCGATGAGCTATGCAGCGACCGTAAGGTATTGTGTGTCTCGACGCAGCATCTAGTGGGTAGTAGCTATATTTCAAAATAGGATACAATTTATGAGCATCTTTTCATAGGTACCTTCCTTTGCCGGTAGCAAGTGGTTATAAAACAATAGTTAGCGTAAAAATGTTGAACTCTAAACTCATTATCATATATTTTACAGCGCTTATAAATCTTTATATATAAACCCTTATTCTCCTCAGGACCAAGTGATAATCCCGCTGTCGACAACCGGGCTCAAAGCGTCTCAGAAATCTTCAGATCAGGAGATAGAAAATGACCCCCTACTAGTGGTGCATCCCAACTACGTGGTCGACGCGTGACCGCCGCCTAGTTATGATAGCCTTAAGTTTTGTAATAAACAAATAATCCTTAATGCTTACACTGTTTTATTTGGTTTGTGTGTGTTTGTTGTTGTGCGTACGTGTATGAGAACGTGCGTGCTTGTGTATATGGTTAGAACTTGTCATTCTAATTTTTGTATGTAACATGACATATAACAAAATATGTAACATGCAACTTTATTATTACTTAATACTAACATCGTTCGAACACTTTATAAAGATCATTCAAACTAGCTATCTGCAAAATCGCTCCATTATTAACAAAATTATTAGGCGGCAGGAAATTCCTTCGAATTGCGGGGAATATCACGTGTTCTTGTTTCCAAAACTCAGCTTTGGTGACTTGTTCGGTCTTGTCTGGGTTGGGTTGGGAGTAAAAGATGGCTGTTTGTCGACTGAACGTGTCGAAACAAGCCTTTTCTTGTTCCCAGTCGACTTCTGTGACTAGACGCACGAGGTATGTCGGTAATGCGCCCATGAATGGGGTATGGCCATCTGAAAATTGAGAAGAATAAATGATATCATATAACATCCGTTTAATTGAGAATCATAATTTAGTTAAAATTTTATTTATAAACAAAAATTTTAGAACTGTTCATTGTCCGGAGTTCGAATTTAGTTAAACTGCCTAATTTTATACTTTGGTGCTTAATTTTGAATTCATTAGGTTTAATTGTTGGAATCACACAAAGAAATAAATCAAAGGTTACATATCACACAGATATCTGTGAACGTTCAACAGACAGGTTACATATTTTAATGACGTTTTTATTGCTCTTCTTATCTCATATTCATATTCTATTATTGCACCTTCTTCAACTTTTTAAGAACTCTTCAACGTTGTAAGAATATTTTATAATTATAACTTGCCTAATAATAGAGGCAGAGCCAACAGTTCCCCTTCACCATTGATTTCCAGCGAGAAGTACTCGAGGAGCATCGCTCTCTTGTTGAGAAGCAACTCCATCATTTTCTGAGCCAACTCCCTCATGTCGCCTGAAAGCAATCCATACTAATATTATAAAGAAAAGGTACTTTTGTTTGTAATGCATAAATTAAAAAATTACTACACCGTTTTTGATGACATTGAACACAGAGATAGACTAGACTGTCTAATGTAACATAGGTTTGTACTTTTTTTAAAGTAAGTCCACGCCGACATTTACATTTATATTATTTGTAAAGAGATCAGTCTTTTTTTACCGACTTTTACCCCTTTTTGTTCTAGCAGTATGCTTTATATGAATTAATGTAGCATCTTGACAGTTTAAATTACTACATTAAACCCTTAACCCAAAAGTTCCTAGTTTTCTATCAAGTGTCTGTTTGTAAGATAGTGTAAGATCACTTAATAATTATTTCGATAAACTAAATCATTTTATTTTTAAAAGTTGGCCAATTACTCTCCACCTAAAACTAAAACAAATATATTCTTACCCAAATCAGAATTCCATTCTTGTTCTTGCGAACTGAGTCCCAACATTAGAAGCTCTTCCAGTGGCAGTGGATTGGACAGCTTGATGAAGCCGAAGTTTTGGAAGTCATACAGCATTGTCTCGTAAAATAATTCCTCACTAGAAAATACAATATTTTATGGTATTTCGAGAAACAATGACAGGTACAGTATTGTCAAAGTGACTCTTTGACCATACTTTGATTGAGGAAAGTTAAAATACAATGTCATTTACCAATTAGTTGGTATGTCATATTACTTGTATCTAACAGATTTTTTAAATAATTTTGAATATTTCGTATCAGCTTTTGGTATTATACTACATTTAAAATTAAATTAATCCGTCTATAAGTCAGTTTAAGAAATCATCGGCTTCAAAGTAATAAGACAGTAATCAATTATACTTACGTTAATCTAGTAGTATTACACAAGTACAACTTAGTGGAATGTTGTATCAGCGACTTGTGAACATCAATGCACGCAATGAATATCAAATTCGCCAAAACCTCCCTCAAATTCGTGTTACATTTATTTTCCACATCCATCCTTAATTCCTTAACACTGGTCAGTCGAGTTTCAACGCGTTCGTATTTAAAAGTTCTAGTTTTAAATGATTCCTTTGGATCTATGTATGTTATATTTGCTTGTTCGGCAGTAGTGTGTGCTTTCCATCTGTCAGGCATCTTATTTAGAGGTTCATTTACTAAAGAATTATCTAGAACGTCATCGGTAGACTCCTCAATTATAATTTCTGGATTTTTTTCTATATCATTATTCCCTTTTGGAATATTCTCTGTAACTTCCATTTTTGAATTAAAGTTACTGTCTGTGTTATCTTTAAGTTGTTCTATATTGTCTTTGCCGTTACTTTCGGTACATTTGGGTGCGACAGGGAAGAATTTTTCGATTTTCTGGACGTCCGCATTGACTCGTACCAGCTCATGAGCATATACTTTTGCCCCATCTGTAGTTTTTTTTACTATTTCTTCGACTGCTGTTGCTCCAGGTAAACGGGCCTAAAAAGTGGATTACTAGTTGTACTATATACACATTTAAAGATAAATTTATAATAAATTACTAGCCGAGACGTGCTCACTTCATTGTGTGTTAATTTTGTGATATCATAATGATAATGACTTAGTTTTAAAGATAAGTTATAGAAAAATTGTGAAAAAAAAACCTTAAAATACGAATTAATAACGCGTGGAAAGCATCATATCTCACCCACTTTTCTTTGATTTAACTTACATTTATTATTTTATACTGAATTTTTTGTTCAATCATGATATAGCCGTGACTTAGGGATCGGAATAGTGTAGTTTCCTACTTGTGATAGAATTATCAAGATTACTATTTCCGAAGTTTACTCTCTATAAACCCATATACAAAGTTAGAAACTTTACTTATAATTTCATAATATTAATATAATACTATGAAAGTATAAATAAAGTTTCTAACTAGTATAATTATAAGTATGAATTACTCAACTCAAGTAGATACCTATAAGTTGGACATACACAAGTAATAAAAAATAATTAAGCACTTAATAAGATATATAATGAAAAGACCCCTTTACCTGTGTGTACATCACCCTTGTAGAATTACAACTGAGTAATTTACTCTCAATACAGACTTTGATTTTCTCTATAATTTGTTCCTCGTACAAAAATTGCACTTCATGTTTTGTCGGGTGTACATTTACGTCGACATTTCTTGGATCTAAAAAAAAATATCGTTATAAAAAGTGAAATGGGAACAAAATAACAGATAAATGTATATATTTTTTATTTATTCTAAATTTATTATAAAAACGAACTACTGTAACTTCAAAATTTCATTAAATGACTAGCTTTTACCCGCGGCTACGCTCTTGTCCCTTCGTACAGAATAAAATAGAAAAAACAATAACTAGAAAATCTTACCAAGTTCCAAACTCAAATAGACGAAAGAGTGTGAATTTTTTGGCAAATAAGTTGAATATATTGAATCCACAGCTTTACGTATTGCTGAAATAAAATTTAAAAAATGAAAATTGTCTATATACTGCGTGGTAATTTTAGAGGTATGAGCCTGCTGCATGCTTTTTTAGCCTGCAGCATGAATGGGCCGGCTCGTCCGGGGAAGTACCCACTCACTCCCACAGAAGACCGACGCCTGAATGGCAGCTATCAGCCGCCATGCTACGTCCAGTGAGTGGGAGAGCCAGAGGCCCAACTTCTCCGCTCTCCCCATTTGGACGGGGGCCTTTTTAAAGGCCGGCAACACTTCTGTGATCCCGCGGGTCTATGGGCGGCGGTGATCAGTTAACCCCTCTTACATAAAAAAGAGACACAATAATAAATTGTGGGCGTCCAATAAATTCTGGTTTGAATCCGGCGGGGTTCTGCATAACCCGTAATAGTAATAGCTAGCATAGCAAGCACCTACGTCCGAATTCCATGCAAAACCCCTAGAACATATACTTTCTGAGAATCGCGATGAGTGAATGTTTTTCGCTTTTATATACATATATGTATACATAAAAAAAAAAACAGTTTTAACAAACAAAACAGACAAGCCGTAGTAAGATGCAAGTGCGTGTTGCAATAACACAAATAGGCCCCAGCCTTGCATTGAGATTCACTAGAGGGCGAAATAATGGTGACAGCACATCTTAGGTTTTGGCGTCGATCCACGTGGAATAAGTCTTATATCTTATCTAGCATCTGCCCGCGGCTTCGTTCGCGTCGAATTCGGAAGGTGAGGGAACGTAAAGAGACAAAAAGTAACCTTTTTCTATTTCAACTATCTCTACATAAAAAATGACACTAATCCGTTTTGACGTGAAAGACGGACAAACAAACACACTTTCACATTTATAATATGTGAATCCCTGAAAGGCCGGCATCGCTGCTGTGAACCCCCTGGTGTTGCAGGTCTCTATGGGCGGCGGTGACCATTTGACATCACGCGACCTGTTTGCTCATTTGCCTCCCAGTTCCATAAAAAAAAATGTGTAGACAGACATTTTACCCTGCGAGTCCACCAACCGGTGGTTGATAAACAGCAACATGGCGCCCTTCTTGTGCGAGTAGTTCACGTTGGTGATGTACCCGTGGACAGACAGCTTTAGCAAGGGATCCGTCATCTTTATTTCCATAAGTTCTCTAGCTATTGCGTTGCCGTGGATCTGAAATATAAATACTGCCGCTGTAAACAAAAACTATTACCAAAAATTGCCAGTAATAAAAATTAATAACTGATCAATTGAGAGTAGAACCTGTGCACGAAGGGTTCCGTATCTACAATAAACGGCAAAAATATAAAGTTTGTTATATGGGGGGCATTTATATTGCTTTTATTATTTGATATAGTAGCAACATATTTCTGTGAAAATTTCAACGTCTATCTGTCATAGTTCAGGAGATAGTGTGCTGACAGACAGATATATACATGGACGGACAGCGTAGTCTTAGTAAAAGGTCCCGATTTACCTTTTGTAACGTTATCTATGTAAAAAATACTCCGATTTGAAATATTGGTTTTATTTTCATTCACATACAAGATTCAAAAGTTAAGAGTGCCTAGTCTTAGTAAATGATCTAAGGCCTAGTCTTTTTGTATCCTGAATAATAGAAACGTAATTAAAAATTAAAAGAATCTCTTGACACAATATTACAAAACACACGAAGACAAATTTATAACACTCCTATTTTTGAGTCGGGGTTTAAAAAAAATAGCTACCACTCTCAAAACGAATTATTCTATGATGTCACAGATAGAATGAAACACACACTCACAAACTTATAACCCTTCTTTTTTTTGAGTCAGGGTTTAAAAATGACAACTTACAATTCTAACATTATCAATGACGGTGGACTTAATCGGAGTCTTCAAGTCTGTGTTCTCTCCGAATTTCTTCAAAGTGAACCCAACGTGACTGTTATGTATAGCGTATCCTCCAACCACCTCCATTATGTGTGAATATTCTTCTGTGGGGCTTCTGAGTGCTTTTTTCCTTGCTAAGACATTGTAGAAGAGGTCTTCGACTGTTATTTGGGTGCCGTTGTTGCCAGCGCACGGTTTTAATGGGCCCTTCAGTTTGCCATTTTCATAGGAAGCTCTGGAAGTAAAAGGTTGATAAGAAAAAATAATAATTGGATAGAACTGAATTGATGATTATTATTTGTTCCAGACAAGAAATTAAAAAATAAAACTGTCATTTCTGTTTTTGATTGTGGTATAATCTGCCATAACATTATAACAGTAAATTTGATCTACTATTTTGGGATTGGGATTTGAACCCTTCAGGTAGAGGTACCATTACTTTCCACTGAAAAAATTTATTTATTTTATAAAACGCTAATTTATCACTAGTAAACATTATCTTGGATTCTAAGTGAACAAGATGAAACCAACACTATATTATATTAATATAGTTATCCTATAATACACCTGTGAAAACCGCATCGAATTAAATCCATTAGTTTTTGCGTGATGGACTTAAATTAAAATAAAGACAAATATTTCAAAAAAACATTTTGACTTCTATAGGTCCTAATACATAAGCTGGTTAGTTTTATTACATGTATATTGTATACAAAATTACGTAGGTACATTGTGGGCTAATTTTGGTGCTAATTCAGTGTGTTGGTCCTCAAAAAAGTGAGGAAAGATGTGTTATGTCAAGACAGTATTATGTTAAGGATCTATTATGTAGTACTGACTTGTAGGCACATTTAGCTGTAGCAGATTTGGTGAGTATTGTGAGGTGAGCTATATGACTGATGCTGGCTAGTGCTTCGCCCCGGAAGCCGTACGTGTCGATCTGCTTCAAGTCGTCATACTCTCTGAGCTTGGAGGTTGTGAACCGCTCGCAGACTATCTCCAAGTCCTCACTTCTGATTCCAGTGCCATTGTCTTGAATCTGATATAATTTAAATTTGTATATGAAAATAATAGATTGTTAAAATTAAATTAAAATGTTAACATAAGATAAATGATATTTATTCATTTATTTACATACAAGCTGTGTACCCACGACTTCGTCAGCTTAGAATAGTCGTCGGCGGTTTAGCCGTGAAAACGGAAGAGACATGGTTTACATACAAACTTTTAGCCAACTTTTATTAATGAAGAAAAAAAATTAGCCTATATTTGAACGCGGGTTTATCATTTTTTAATGAAAAACCCGCGTTCAAATATGAGAGTATTCAGTCCAGTGGTTTAGCTGTGAAAATAGAACAAACAGATAAACAGACTTTCAGATTTATAATACTAGCTATTTCCCACGGCTTTCCTCGCGTGGAATTGGGTCTGCCACTTAGAACCATTCAAGATTTTTCCCAACTTTATTGACATGTATTGTTATATTACAACCAAAATTACAAAAAAAAAACATTAAAAATTGTAGCCTATATGTTGTTCTGATGTATAACCTATATTACTGTAAGTTTCATCCAAAACCGTTCAATAGATCACTTATACATACATATATCCATACTTAATATTATAAATGGGGAAGTATGTGTTTTCCATACTGCACATCAAAACAGAACCACGGGCTGGAGAGTGACACAGACTGCTATTGTCTGTATCTATTCCCCTTCCCCCTTAAATTAAACAAAGCCAAGTGCAAAAGCTAGTTATTAGTTAAAATATTATTTCCTTAAGACCATGAGAATATTTAAACATGTAAAAGCTTGAAGTGTGGTACTCCTTATACTTGCATACATAATTAGAACTAAGCTGTGCCACAAAACTTTGATCATTCTTCAAACATGTAGAAAAGTCTGGCCATTAGTATTTATACAGTTGTTTGCAGTTATAGGAAAATCTCTACTATCAAACTGTGGGAGACATTTAATTTCTGAATTTAAAGAAAAATATTTTCTAATACCGATGATGTTGTACAAAAGATAGTAAATAAAATTATAAAGATACCTGTAAATACTTCAGACCTCCAGCTTTTACTGTTATAATGATATTGGTTGACTTTGCATCTAAACTGGAAGCCGAAAAAAGGAAAATCAGTATGGTGATACAACATTCTGTCACTTGCTAATTTTTGATAAAATAGTTAACTCAGTTTTGGAATTCAGATTAAATTTTTTATTTAAAATTTCTAATTTGATTTACTTGAATGTATGGATTTTAAGTTTTAATAGATTTTTAATTTCTTTTTCGAATCAGTTTTTTTCATTTGAAAGCCAGTTTCTTGCAGTGGTTCTTAGCTATGTTTGGTAAAAATCATTCCAGAGGTTTGAAGAATACCAGNNAAAATTAAATCTATCCCAAAAACTAATTTAGATAACTTCTAATAAAACTAATTCTTAGCTGTACATTACAGCTGTAAATTTTGTAATATAGTCATTTATTTAAGTTTATTTTTTTAGTTTAGTTTTATTTTTAAGTTTGTTTACAACACTGTAGATAAGATTGTGGAATTAATAATTAATGTATTGACATGTAATATTAATAAAGTCAGAAAGTATATAATATTTAAATTCTTACTATGTAATTATCGAAGTCATATTTTAGTTTATAACTAATGTATCATCTGTACATATAATAAAATTGTAACTGGGCTATGTCTGTACATGAGACATATTTAAGAAAAAATTATATAGGGGCCTTTATAGGGTCTATAGAAGCCAAAACAACTGTTTTTAGAATTTTTGTCTGTATGTTTGTACGCGCATCACAGAAAATCTACCGAACGGATCTGGATGAAATTTGGCACAGCGATGGACTAGGTATGACCTAGAATAAAAGATAGGCTATTTTTTAATCCGGGAATATAATTTATAGTGCCAGAGTAAAATCTACGCGGAAGAAGTCGCGGGCATTAGCTAGTTTTATAATATTATAAAAGGTGAATAAATTATTATATTATTACGTGGGGAAAAAAACAATGTGTTGTTTAAATCATTATACAAGTGATCCCAAAATAGCTTAGTGATTTTTTTAGGAATATGAGTAATATTCTGGACGAGAAATCGAAGTGTTTTTTTAAAATCGGACTAATAGAATTTAGAGTAAAACAAGCTTATTGCTGCACTACACTTTTTCTAGTAAAAATATATAACCTGTTTTCAATTAACTCCTTCAAGGCATTAGCCGGTCTCTGAACAATTTCACCAGCAGCAATACGGTTGACAACTTCTTCACTTAACTTCCTAATGATACCCGGCTCTCCCATAATTTTACAAGTTAAACTACAAAAATTTAATCAAATGTGTTTGATTTTGTCTTTTTCTATTTTTACGTAGCTATAGGTTGTATTTTGCTACCCGGCTGCAAAAGGGTTTACTTCCTTTATAAATTCAATACAACTTCATACCATAACAAGTTCACAAGTTCTTTTGTTTTGACGATATATATACTAGGGATGTTCGATATTCATCGATAGTGAATAAACATCGATGTTCATTTGGAAAACATCGATGTTTTGCTTTCGATAATATCGCCACA